>PVKM010007102.1:0-42371 GCA_004027735.1 Carollia perspicillata | reverse complement strand
CTATTGCTTTGCTCACGTTTATTGAGTAGTGACCATGGTGAAGCCTTTTCACTCATGTGTTTATTCTTCATAATGGCCCTATGAGTTAAGTACTATTGTTATCCTCATTTTACTGATGAGAAAACTGAGACAGGAAAAGGTTGTATAACTCAGCAAAGGTCACACAGACAATGCAGCAAAGCCAGGAGTCCAGCCCAGATTGTCTGGCTCCAAAGCCATGCTGCTCACTCCATTTGGTAGGTGTCTCACTCTGGCTAGACATGGCAGAGATTCTAACCTCTTCTGCAAGTGTTTAGGCTCCTGGTGGGTCAGGAACGTGTTACCGAATTTTGGGCACCCTTCCTAGCTACCAGCACAGCGCTGTGCACACAGTGAACCTCAGGTTCAGTACCTGTCTGCTCACTCGTTTGCTTGTCCCCCTTCCATCCAGGTCCAGAAGAGGGATCCAAAGAATATTCTAGAGAGATCTCCTCCTGTCCAGGCCTGACCACCAATGAGTACCTTTGCGTGTCACAGAAGGGGGCAGGCAGGAAGGGAAGCAGAAAATGAGAGTGAAGTAAGAAAGGAGTGCATGCAGGTAGGGTGTCTGGGGTGATTTCGCCTGCTCAGATGGCAGCAGCAGAGTTTCAATCTATCTTGGAGAGGTTCTGTTCCCTGCTGGGGTCACCAACCCCACCATCAGTGAGCGGCTCTGACACCGGTCAACACAGGCTGGTTCCACACTGATTGTTTGCCACGTGACTGCCCCTCTTAATCAAAGTGATATCCTTCTCTGATTTTGGAAAGTGAAGGACAGCAAAATTAATGATGGCTCAAGTGGGCTACTAATGGCCACCGGCAGTGGAGGGGCTGCAGGGCTGCCGAGCTCGCTGCATTTCAATGATGTGTGCAGGAGCTTCGCTAACGAGGGCGCTGGAAGTCTTAATTACCCAGAACCAAAGCCTCACCTTGCCTCCTGTCCCCTGGGAGCTCCCTGTGAAGACAGGGGGAGCTTTGCCTGCAGTTCAGCCCGATGAAAACTTGCCGGCAAATGTTTGCAAATTACCTTGAGTGCCTCTGATGGAAACCAGAGAGAATTCTTTATTTTTAGAATGCTGGCATAGCCCGGCCCTGCCTTGCCTGATGTACGTACACCTCAATGTTACTCAAATTCCACTCCCTTTACCTCTGAGTAATCTGAATTGTGGGCCTCTTTTCCTCATGGCTGCTGGCTGATCGCTGCACCACTTAGGTCTTACCTTCAGCCGAACTGCCGGAAATGTCCTTTTGTTCTCACCCCTTACTTAGCAGCTCTGTCTAGAAAAGCCTAATGCATTTTCCACTAGAAGAACTGCTCTGCCCTTTCCTTTCCAGAAGTGGCATGCCCATTCTCCCCGCCGCGGAGGACGTCATGAGCCTCCGCTAATGCTCTTCCTTCCCTCTGCAAGTAGGTGCTACTGGTACCCTGCCCAGGTCCTCCTGCACAGGGGCTGCTAACAGCCCATAGCTGCTCCCTTCTCAACACTTGTCCTGGGAGGAAAGCACCGGACATTTTCACCTGGAAGTGCCTGGGAGGCTTTGACTTCCCTCTGGGGCCGCCCACAGCTGGGGTTTCCTGATGATGAGGCACAGGGCTGGTCCCCAGTGCCCCAGCGCTCCTGAGGGAATGAGGCTGAGGTTAGACCACTTCTCCAACTGCCCTATACATGCTGCCCTCACGCCTTGACAGGCGGCACCTGAGAGCAGCCTCACAAGAGACTGCTTGCCCAAGCAGCCAGGCTCAGGCTCAGCTTCTTGGTAACCCAACCTAAGACGCCTCTACACTGCTCTTCCACTGCCAGCAGAATCGTCTTTAAAGCCTCACCCTGAATAGAATTGTACACCTGAAACCTATATAATTTTATTAACCAATATCACCCCAAAACATTCCATAAAAAAGGAAAAAAGAAAGAAAAAACCCATTTCACCCTGATTACGTCACTTTCTTTCTTAGACCTTTCTAGACTTCCCACTGGCCAAAGTCCATAGCAGGGGTCTGACTCCCAGAGACCGGGCACTGCTTACCTGCCCTGCCTCACCTCTCATCACGCCGCTGCCTCACCGGAGGGCTCAGTTTTTCCAGAGCTTCACCCAGACCCCCACATTGCACCTGGGGCATCTGTGTGTGTACCCCTAGCCCTCTCATGGTGCTGACCCTTGATGTAACTCCCATCATATGGGAACCGCCTGCCTGCTGGTCTTTCTCCCCCTCTAGACGGCAAGCTGCTCTGGTATTCCCAGAGCCCACCATGCATCTGGTCCATATGAGACTGTCAATAATTATTTGGTGATTGATGAAGTGGGCCAATGAATGATCGAACTAGGTATTTCATAAGTTTTTAGTAATGACATCTAAAATTTAACTGCAAGCCAATGTAACATGTCAACTTGGCCTCCTTGTGGGTGGTCTAAGGTTTTCCTGAATAGAAGAGTTCACTGGAAATATGTTAAAAGAATTAAGGGTTTTTAATATGTAACTATATGCAGTCTGGTCAGGGTATCTATATTACGGATGTAGGAATGGGCCCCAGTGTCTCAAGAGGTTTGCATTTCTTTTTTTAAAGGTTTTTTAAACACTTTATTATTATTATTATTATTATTATTATTATTATTATTATTATTATTATTATTTTAGAGAGTGGGGAAGAGAGGGAGAGAAGCATCAATGTGTGGTTGCCTCTCACGTGACTCCCACTGGAGACCTGGCCCAAAACCCAGGCATGTGCCCTGACTGGGAATTGAACCAGCAACCCTTTGGATCACAGGCTGGCACTCAATTCACTGAGCCACACCAGCCAGGGCAAGAGGTTTGCATTTCTTTTGGCCCCTCAGCTTGGCAATCAAGACTTTCCAGCCCCACCAGCCTCTGACTCTCAGCAATCCCTTACTGAATTTTAAATCCCCTGGCTTCTCCCTTGCCTGCTCCCAACAACAGTAAAACAAACAAATAAGCAAAACAAACAAAAACCCCCTGCTCAATCCCAAGTGCCAGAGTAGCTCTGCTCATCTGAGGAAGAGACCCTTGACCATCAATGAACCATGGTCTAAAATCTGCCTTTTCCCTGCCAACTTTTCAGAAAAGCATCACCCTGTGAAGAAATCGTTCCTGAATGCAAACCTTGTGACAGCCAGAATCACCCAGTGTTCTGACTTGCCTAGTTCTCACTTTGGAATTGGGTGTATCAGCCAGGAGAGGGGCATTAATTCTCGGCGTGAACACGGCCTGAAACACCGAGGCATTAACAAATTACCAGCGATGGATATGCAAATGGAGCAAGAACAAATATTAAAGCAGCCCTATCTCTGTTTGCTGCTGCCTTGTCTCGTCCAAAATTCATAGAAATATTAATCCTCCTGGAATGTTTAGCAATGGACTATGTAGTAACATTAGCATATGTGGTAACATTCTTGAGGAAGCTAATAATTATCTCTTGTTAGCAAGATCAACTTACTGCAGTCTTTCACTGCAGGGCCAGAAAAATATTTTGACTTGCTATGCTAAGCAAAACACTGCGGCAGGATAAATTAGGACATTTACACTAACAATAATAAAGACACAGCCATAGTTCCCCTCTCCGTGTAATTGATAAAATTGACAGAAAATAGACATGGTCCTACTAGAATGCATTATGAATGGTTGGTTGAGACACAAAGAGACGAACTTTCTTTCATTGCTTATGTTATTACAGCTCACATTGGTTAGGCGCCCAGTGTGTATGGCACGACTCTGATCAGGGACGAGGATAATAATAAATTACTACCTGCCAGCCACGTGCTCAGTAACTTCATTATGTGACGAGGCAGCACTCTTATTAAGTCTTTGGAATCTATTAAAAAGTCTCATTTTGAAACAATGAACCAAGAGGAACAAGTTTATGAGTTGTGGCTCCCCAATATTAACCCAAAGACTCAGCCTTGGAGAGAGAGAACAAAATTCTTAAGAAAAGAAATTTCTGCCAAGGAAAATCTAAGAACATACGTTCGCAGGCCCAACCAGATGCCTCTGGCTGTGCTGTAACAGAGATGAGGCAAATATCTAATCTCACAGGGAAAAAATTTATAGACTAGATTTGAAATCAGGCAGAGCCCAAAAACCGTCCCTGATGGGTTCTCAATCAAACAACACAATAAATGACAATGTCCTCACATGTCCAAGATGTCCCTCTGATTTCTGGTTCTGATTGGTATCACATGTCACTTCCGCTGATGTATCCAGACATAACTCACCTTTCACATTCACTAGTTAAATTTGCAAAGCTGGCCATAATAAATCAGGGCATGTGTGTCTCTCTGCAATGTCACTTTGCACTGCCTCCTGTCAAGTGGTGGAGTCTATTCCTCTCTGTCTGGAACATGGTGGGGAGCTTTGTAACTGGCCTTGGCCAAAGGAATGCAATGGAAGTGATGTTCTGGTGACTTCTGAGCCTAGGCCTTAAAGGATCTTGCAGCTTCCATTTTTACCTTCTTCCAACACAGGGCCTGCAGGTAAGGGAGCCAGGGCTAGCCATCTTGAAGATGAGAACTCGAATGGAGAGAAAATCCCAGCTAGTACCAACTAGCACCCACTGCCAGGTGTGTGTGTATGTGGTCATCTTAGACCATCTAATCCCAATGCTGTGCTCTGAAAGTTTGTGTTCCCCTGAAATCCACACATTGGTCCCTAATGCCCCGTGTGAGGGCATTTGGAGGTTGGACCTTTGGGAGGCAATGAGGTCATGAGTATGGAGCCCTCATGAATAGTATTAGTGTCCTTATGAGAAGAGACACAGGAGAGCTGATTTCTGTTTGTGCTAAGGGAAGATATAGAGAGAAGGTGTCCCTCCACAAACCGGAAAGAAGAGTCTTCACTGAATTAGCTGGAACGTTAGTCTTGGACTTCCCAGCCTTTAGACCTATGAGGAATATATTCCCGTTGGTTAAGCCACAAAGTCTGTGATGTTTTTGTTATAGCAGCCTGCACGGAGTAAGACACAGAGTCATGCTATCAGGTTCCTCCAGAAGGGATTCAGCAGGAAAGCCACCCTGGAGAGCCCAGCACAAGCTGCTGACCCTCAGGGCACAAACAGATGAAATAGTTACAATTTTGCCTTGGCTGTTGTGGCTCAATGGACTGACACTGGCTGTGGACCAAAGAGTCGCCGGTTCAATTCCCAGTCAAGGCACATGCCTGGGTTGCAGGCCAGGTCTTCCATTGCGGGTATGCTGGAGACAACCACAGACTTGATATTTCTCTCCCTCTCTTTCTCCCTGCCTTCCCCTTTATCTAAAAATAAAATAAATACGATCTTTATTAAAAATAGATACAATTTTAAGCCACTAAAGTCTGAAGCAGTTTGTTACACAGCAATAGGTAACTAGACAATGACAATGTGATAGGCTTTCAAATTTTGTGCGTTATTTTAAAAGAGTGATTCTTCTCTAACTCCTTGTGCAGAACGGCAGCTCCCAGGACCACGTTAATTTGTGAAGCTAAGAAATTTCTTCTCATTTCTTTCCCATCGTCTCTTATAGAAATTCACACTGAGACGGAACTGTTCAACCTTCCTTTGCCAAGGAAATAATGAAAATGGAAGGCTCAGAACTCCTTGCTCAATGGTTGACTGGTCGTTTGTTTGCAGGGAGGTAGGTTGAAGGGCAGCCCCAGGCACCCTCCTCCAGCTAGGGGAGGCCTTGCCAGCCCTGCCACAGCAGCACCATTGCCAAGGCCTGGGGGCCTAGGAGAGGAATTCTAGAGATAGGGACACTGGGGTGGTGCATCAGCCAGGGCTCCCCAGAGAAATAGAACCAGCAGAGAAACAGAAGCAACTCTTTTCATAGAGGTAAATAGGCATCTATCTATATACATGTAGGTCTCCTTATATGTGTATGTGTATATAGATACATACATGTCTATATATGTGTATATAGACAGATATAATCTAGGATGTAGATATGGATCTATGGACATAGAATATAGATATAGAATACCTACATCTGTCTATGTATATGTACATAGACATACATACCTACATACACATATATAGACACATGTATCTGTGTATACATGTGTAAAGATATCTCTATCCATCTATCTAGAGAAGATAGGAAAATTTATTTTAAGGAATTGGCTGACGTGATTGTGGAGGTTTGACTAGTCCAAAGTCTTCCATGGTAAGGCTGGACGGTGCAGGGAAAGATTGTAGTTTGAGTCCAAAGGTGGTTTGCAGGCAAAATACCCTCTTTTTCCAGGGAGGTCAGGCACCACTTAATAATAATGGCTTTCATTTCATTGAATACTGAGCACGTCAGGTAGATTATCTCATTTACTCACTCAAACACCCATTTTACTGATGAGAGATTGAAATTCAGAGAGGTTAACAAACTTTCCCAAGGTCACACAGCCAACTAGCAATCTAATCTAGGAATTCCGATTCCCAAGCCCCAACGCCCAAATTCTCCACCACCATACCTGAAACATACTAGGGACACCAAAGCCCAAATTAAAGCTCTGTACTCGATCAAGCCAACTAGGTGACTTAGGCCAGAAGCACCCACTTTGTTAGATGTTTTAAAGGAATCAAAAAAAAAAGTTAATATTGATGCCTTGACCTTGAGGTGTTGATGGTCTAATTGGCAGGAAGACACCCATTTGGGGATAATTATGGCTGACATCTTCCTCTTCTCTGGAAGTATGGAAAGTTTAAGTTCGTCCACAGGAAACACTTTAGCTACTGGGGGTGTCAACATTTTTAATGAGCTGGCAGTGTGCTCTCCGAATACATCAGCCTGTGAACACACTTTATTAGAAGAGTTACCGCTGGTGTTGAGAGAGAACTGAAAATCTAATGCAGTTGAGCCAATGCTTAAAATGCTAGGCAGCAGGTCCAAATGGTTGCTAATCACTACCCTCGGCAAATCGCTGATTAATTCAGACTTTCTTCCCTCTGATCTTGAGTCTTCTTCCACATCCACGCTGCCTACCTGACTCGCAGGAATGGGCGGGGGTGAGGGCTGGTCAAACAAAAGTGTTGCCACGTCTGGCACGCAATGGCTGTGTGCCTTCACCGTGTTATTAAGACAGTACATCAAGAAACGGCTCCAACATTAATCACAAAGGAGAAATCATGAGACCCATATCCTGGAAACAGAACAGCCTGAGAATATAAAGGCAGGCCAGCATCCTGGTGTTAGCTGTCCGCCGCCTCCGGGCACTTGCCTGTCCAAAGCAAACAGTGGGGCCGGAATGTGTACAGAGGGCAGGTAAAGGGAAAGCTGCCATATCAGGTGGGTCCTGGTGCCAGGCACACGGAAGCCTGGCGGCTTCACAGAGCTGTGACAAAGAGGACAGGGAGCTGTGGCGAAGGAGAACCCACCTGTGAGGTGTGATGGTGGAGAGGGTGGGGCTCCCTGGCTGCGGAGGTTGGTTCCAGGAGGGCAGTGGGGTGGGCCACAGGCAAGCTTAAGCAAGATCCAGGTAACATAATTCCCAGAAGCAGGACCCTACTGACCGTATCCGTTTCCTTAGGCTGCCTTAACAAAGCACCAGAAACTAAAAACCGGTGGCTCACAATGACAGCAATTTCTCACTTCACAGCTCTGGAGGCTCAAAGTCCTCAGTCAAGGTGTCAGGCAGGGTTGGTTCCTTTCCAGAGCTTGGAGGGAGAACCTCTCTCCTAGAGTCTGGCGACAGCGGGCGATCCTTGGTGTTCCTTGGTTTGAAGATGCGTCACTCCAATCTCTGTCTCTACCTCTGAGTGGCGTTCTCCCCGAGCACCTGTGTCTAAGTTTCCTTCTTATGAGGACACCGGTTATACTGGATTAGGCTCTGCCCTAATGCTCTCATCTCAACCTGATTACATCTGCATAGACGCTGTCCCTAAAGGTCACATCCACAGGTTCCAGGGGTTAGGGCTTTAAGATATTGTTTGAAGGGATACAATTCCACCCATAATAATGACCCTAATGGGGTCTCCCCCTGTGGACTGTGAGCAGTTGAAGGACAGGTGCTATCTGATTCATTTCACATTCCCAGTTCCTAGCACCAAGGCTGGCAAAAAGCCAATGTCCAGTAAGTGCTGAATGAGTGGATAAGTGATAGCTCTAGCCAGATCCGATATGGGTTACTTGGCCAAAAATCTGAATGCAAAATTCTGGCTCCATTACTTCTTATCTGAGTGGTCTTTGGCAAGTCTCCTAGTTTTGAGCTTCAATTTTTTCCTCTCTAAAATGAATATAATACAACATGCAGGATAGAGGTGAGAAGCCAAGATACAGTACATAGTAGTAGGTGCTCAGTAAAAGGGTGACTTTGTTTTTCTTTTTTTCTTTTATTGATTCTAGAGAGAGGGGAATGGAGGAAGAAAAAAAGGACGAGAAACATCGATTGCTTGCCTCTTGACATGCACCCTGACTGGGGACTGAACCTGCAACCCAGGCATGTGCCCTGACTGGGAATCAAACCCACGGCCTTTCAGTTTGCAGGATGATGCCCAGTCAACTGAGCCATACCAGCTGGGACCAGGTGGCCTTGTTTTTAAAGGCAAATACAAACTTAATCCTGCATTCTACCCTCTGTCTCACATTTCTTTATATCACATTCATATCACTTCTTCAAGACTTTCAAAAACCTAACACATAAGCTAATGTAAGTGTATTGTTCATGATGCTTTCAACTGGCAGTGACAGAAACCTCACCCAAACCCCAGGTATAAAAAGCAGAGTGGAGGGTATATTTAGCTTGTAGAGTGCCCTACTGTGGTGGCTTCAGGCAGGGCTGGATCTAGAGTGCTAACAGTGCTATCGGGATCTCCTGTCTCTCCAGCAGGCCTTCATTCAGGGGCTACTGCAGCCTCAGACTGAAACCCTCCCAGCCTACCAACCCCAGGAGAAAGACTCAGCCTCTCCCCATTGCCACATCAGAGAAGATCCGAGGGAGATCCTAACTGGCTTTATTTGGACCATGTGCCTACCAGGGTCAGTCACAATGGCCAAGAATGTCGGATATGTGAGGTGGCCAGGTCTGGGTCACGTGAATGTGGAAGAGCAGAGTGAGCTGCCTATGGGATGGGCTCTGTTTTAGAAAGGGGTGCAGGAGAGGTTTAAGTAAGAACTGCCCTGACCCTTGAAACTGTCTACAGGACAGAAAGACCAACGATGAGGCTAAAAACAATCAGGTTTCTACAAAAGTACTCAGTGTGACTTAAAACAAAACAAAAAACTCCCAGAAACCATAACTTACATAGAAAAACTTGTTGCTTCGATATAGTGGCATCAATTACTGCTAGGGATGAGCAGGGCTGCTGGAAGTGACAGACTGAGAGGCCGATCAGTATATCAGCTATTGTCGCTGGATGTCCCTGCCTGCAAGGAAGACTGGAACATGGCCAGGCAAGATAACTCCTTATGGCCATAACCAGGTCCGTCCAGGCCCAGGAAGAAGAATGGGGTAGGAGGCAGAGGCTGTTCTGTGGCGAAAACAATGGTGTGCACCGCCCCCCCTCCACCCCCGTGCTGATGACAACCGCATCCGAGTAGGCTTAGGTCTGCCCCAGTGTTTTTTTCACATGTTAGTTTTACAGTCGACTCTGGCTTTATGAAAAATACCCCGTAACTCAGGTTTAATTTCCCTAGGGAAGACAGATTTGAAATACCCATCAAATTTTTTTCCCTCTTTTTGCTACTGTAAGCAAACTGGGAAATATTTTCCCCTGAGGGATGATAGTCCGGTCACTCATACAATAAGCATGTTAATGCTATTTGCCTCTTTTCTTTTAAAATTTTAAACAATGTTTGCATATAGCCTTTCCCATTCTATATTTTTCCATTTTTTAAAAAATGAATAAGATAGATGATACGTCCATATTTAGAGTTTTGTGAGAAACTCAAATGAACTTTATGGCCAGGGTAGGTAAAGGCAAAATGACTCATTTATGAATAGCTGGCATTTGCAAAGTGTTTGACAATTTTTCCTGCACTCACAAGAGGCATTATTCCCATTTTACAGATGAGGAAACTGAGCCCAGAGAGCTGAATTAACTTGTTATGCTGCCACACACAGACTTGAACCTAAATAATAACTGCTGGACTTTACAGTTCTAAACACTTTGCATGCAGCATCTCATTTAACCCTATTAAAACACTTGGGAGGTAGGTTATGGTTAGCATGCCCATTTACAGATAAACAAATTGAGGCTTAGAGGATTCAACACATGGGCAAAGATTCAAACCCAGATCTAACTTGCTACAAATGTGTGTCTAAATGCAGAACTTTCCCCAGGCTTCCCCTGGCTGTGAACATGTGTGATCCTGCGGGGAGGTGAGAAGCCAGGGCTGAACCTCGGGCCACTGAGGGAATTGGGGTCGGACCCACCCTGCTGCTGGGCCGAGAAGCCTTCGCCTGCCAAGCTAGCTCTGTGGATGAACTATTTTAAGACCTTGGGTATTCGGAAGTGCTGAGGCAACCTGGATGGAAGCCCGAGTGCTGAGAAGGTCCCCAAATGACAAAATACCAGAGTGAGCAGCTGCCTGCTGGCCTCACCTGCTGAAAACTTGGGATCCCTTACATCCATAAAGATGCTCTAGAGAGAAGGAAATGTCTGGTAAGCCAAGAGGTCCCAGCAGGCTCGACTACCCATTGCAGCCAACACTGGGTGTGGACGGATATGGGTGTGGAGGGAAGCAGCTGGTCCGCTGCGATTCCTTTACCAGCATCTAAGGGCAGCCTTGGCATTTCTCACCAGCCCTAAGCACCCTCCTCCAGCCTCCTTTAAATGACAAAGGTCCCGCTCCTATAAGTTGAAATTCTGACCGTGAACGAGAAAGAAAAAAAACCCTCTATTAATTAAACTCTTAAAAGATGCCAATGGTAACAGTCTGCAGATGCTTTCTTGCTATGGTAAGCCCTTTGGGAGACCAGACACCAGAGATAATGTAAGAGTCACAGGTACTATAATTAGGCCCGAGAGCATGTAGCTGTGACAAGTGGAATAAGGAAGATTTTTAATCTTCCTGAAATCCTAAGCTTTGAAGGAAATTAAACAATTGATGAAAAGTAAGGCTTTCCCTGCCTTCCCAAGAGAGGTTAAATTTCCAAGAATCTTCCCTGTGCAACAGTGTCTCTAAAATGCCTGGAGAGCATTAAGAGAAGAATTATCTCCAGTCAGTCAACAAATACTAATTGAGCATCTACTATGTGCCAAGTACTTTGTAAGGTGCTGGAGACACAGCAGGGATTCTGCACTCATGGTGCTTACAGTCTACTTCATCTCATGGTACACACCAACTGATTATTAAAATTCTATGGCACACCAAAAATATATTTTTGCCAGTCTGAAAAAATAGGTATAATTTTTTATTTATTCACACCAGAAGATTGTTGTTGTGTTGGCTATTTTTTTTTTTATTTGACCACCCAAGGGAAAGGAGATCAGTGCCCCTGACTAAATAGTCAGATATTGTATGTTTAAATTTTTTTTGTGGCACACTGGCTGAAAATAGCTAGTCTAGAGTTAGGGACAATGATGAACATGTACACAGGTAGGTTGAGAGTTCTATAGAGAAGAAAGCAAGGGGATGGATGGAGAGCGAAGGGGAACAGGACCACCTCAGAATGTGTGGTCAGGGGCAGCACCCTGAGGCCTTGCCACGTGAACAGATACTTGAAATCACAAATAAAACCAGACCAAGAGCTGGGCCCAGTGCATTTCAGACAAAGGGCACTGTAGGTACCAAGGCCCAGAAGCTGTGTTCTAGATGCATTCCAGAACAAAAGGGGAAACCTGTGTGGTAATGGGACCCATTACCCTGCGAGAGAAGGAAGAAAGAAGGAAGAAAGGTGAGGTGAAAGAAGTAGGCGGAGACAAATGATCTAGAACCTTCTAAGGATATGGTAAGATGTTTGGATCTTACTCTAAGTGATTGGAAAGACTTTGTTTGGGGTGTTTAAGCAAGGGGTCATACAATCTAATTTCAGTTTCGGAAAGTCACCTCTGGCTGCCATGTGGGGAGTGGTTGTGGGGGCGGGAGGCAGGGAGTAGAAAGGACAAAAACATTCCACAGGACTGATGGTCTGTATTAGATACTATTGCCTCTGATAAGCCCAATGACATTTTCGATGGACTTTACAAGTACAGTAGTTAGTATTTTCGGAATGGGTTGCCCCACTGTTTGGCAGTGTTCTGACATCTCAGACTTTCTAGGGTCTGAAGGCAGTGTTTTTATCCTTCTGGGACTCACGAGTAGACCTGGGACAAGGAGAACAGACTGTAAAGAATTAAGATTGCATGTGGATCAGGATGACCAGTGAAATAGTTTTGTCATTCTCAAAGTGCAAAGAGGTGACATCATTGTGTCTTTGAAGGTCTGAAGTCCACCTGCTCTGTAATGTCCAAAAATGCGGCCACCATTCCAAGATGATGTCATTTGGGAACGGTGAGTATGTGGGTAAGGGACTATCAGCCCTATGAATGGGGCGGCTACAGGGGAGAAAGACTAAAAAAGTCCCTCTCCATTTTTTGTACCAACTCCACATTCTCATTGAAAAACTGCTAGTGTCTGAATGTTTGTGTTCCCCTAAAACTCATCTGTTGAAATCCTGCCCCTCCAAGTGATGGTATGAAGAGGTGGGACCTTTGGGAGGTGCTTAATTCATGAAGATGGAGCCTTCGTGAATAGATTAGTGCCTTATCTATTCTAGAGGGTCTCCCTCACCCTTCCTAGCAGTGAGGACACAGTGAGAAGGCACCAGCTGTGAACCAGAAAGAGGGACCATGCCTGTCTACGCTGGCACCTCAATCTTGGACTTCCCAGCCTCCAGAACTGTGAAAAAGAAATGTTGGTTGTTTATAAACCACCCAGTCTATGGTATTTTGTTATAGCAGCCTGAATGAACCAAGACAGAAACTGGGGCTGTTTTTTCGACTTCTGTTTTTAAATCCTCAGCTGAGGGTATGTTAATTGATTTGAGAAAAAGAGAGAGAGAGAGAGAAAGAGAGAGACAGACACGGGGAGAGAGAGAGAGAGAGAGAGAGAGAGAGAGAGAGAGAGAGAGAGAGAGAACCATCAGTTGGTTGTCTTCCACATATGCCCTGACTGAGCATCAAACCAAAACCTAGTATGTGTCCTGTCTGGGAACTGAACCCACAACCTTTTGGCATACAGTACAATACTCCACCCAACTGAGCCACCCAGCCAGGGATGTTCTTTAGATTTTTTTGCCCATTGATGCCCTTATGTCCATAAAAGAACAGAGGTGTAAGAGGTTGCTTAACGTAAAAAATATCAGAATCTCCCTGGTTGTGAAATTCCCACTTATTTTAGGTTTCAGTGTCTCCTTCTCCACAGAGAAAGGCCTTGTCCACATAAATTGATGTTCTCAGGATAAAAGCAGAATCTTCTAAAACTAGGATCTCACTGAGTCGGGAGATGGCACTTGTTACTAATGGGAAGTAAATCTACATTCTCTTCTAGCTGGGAGGAAGCAGACCAGAAATTCAGAGTTGTAGGTCTCTAGTCTGGGTGGATGGGCTAGAACGTGAACTATAAACCTCTATCACTTATCTTGGCAGAGAGAAAATTGGAATTTGGGGGGAAAGTTTCCCACCAGGCATCCAGACCCAATAAATTCTTCAACTCCTTGTTGAGACCCCAAACGCTCTGCACTCCATCTAGCAGGCTGCAAAGGATGCTTAGCACTGAACCTCTGGGCCATGTGTCCGCTGGAGCGACCTGGATGACAACTTTATGCCCGCTCTCATTTTCTGTACTGCCTTCTTTCTCCTTCCCCTTTTGTTCATCTGCCCAGTGGCACATTGGTAATGCCAATACACGTGGACTTGAGTGCATTTTCTTGGTGCCAAGATTGTAAGATGCAACAGAAAAGAGAATGAGAACACAGACTCTTAAATGGGTTCCAATCCTGGCCCTCCCATGGACCAGTTATGTGGCTTTGGGCAAGGCTGAATCTTCCTGTGCCTCAGTTTCTCAGTGTGTAAAATGGGGATAATGCCTATCCTATCACGATAGAAACGAAGTAAGACCAAGCACATAGTAGGCATAGAGTAAATGTTAGTTGTTGTTGTTATTGTGGTTATTATTACATCGAAAGAATTCGGTTAAATATGATGTAGCCTCACATTGGGGCTTAAAGTCTAGTATGTGTGATGAGAGAAAATACACTTAAATAATTATAATGTAGGCAAAAGGTGACACTCTAACCCGTATGTGGGAAAAGCACCATGAGAGCTGTTGGAGATTAAAGATGACTGCCAGTTCCTCAACATTGAGTCCACGGAGAGCCAGGGTCTAGCGCTGCTCCCACGCCCTGCCCTCGACGCTGGTCTGGTTCATGGTCTGGTCTCTGACGGACAGAGTGCAGCTGAAATGACTCCGGGTGCCTTCCGAACCTACACCATCAGAGAAGTCTGTGGTTTCCTCCTGATTTTCTTGGCATGTTCCCTCTTGGAGCTGAGCTGCCACTCAGGGAGTTGTCACCTCTGGGGGCTCTTACCGACAGCCCCAGCTGGGCATCAGCCGTCAGTCACCAGAGTGAGCTGAGATGGCCCAGTCTGGTTAGGCCCCCGGTGACTCCAGCTGCACCAGCGCCCCGCACACCTTGTGGTGCAGATGAACGCATAGTAAACTCAGTATTTCCAGCGACGGCAAATTGTTGTTTTAAGCACAAAGTTTTGGGTGATTAGTTATGCAGCCCAAAATAATCTAAACAGGAGTTTAGAAGAGAAGAGGCCATTTCAAGTCATCCTGGAAGTTTTTGTAGGATAAGTGGGATTTGAGAATGTCCTCGGAGGGAAGGATGGTGACTAGAAGCTCTGGGGAGAAAGTCATTCCAGAGAGAAGGACAAGTTAGAGCAAAGGCCCAGAGGCTTCCCAGCCCAGCAGGCTGCATGGAGCACCTGGTGAAGAGGTCAGGATCGCAGGAGTGCCGTGCTCAGAGAAATGAGCTAAGAGAAAGGAAGCAAAGCGGAGAGGGACGTTCAGGGTCAAATCAGAGTGGCTTTAGAGACAAGTTCACTTTGTTGCTAGTAAGGAAAACTCGTTCTGCTCTTCTGAGTAAATGACTTTATGGGAAACCATGGGGCTCTATTGGTAACAAAGACAGGGATCTAAAGAGAGAAGGAAAACCATAGAGTAGCTGGACTTCCTGGAAGGCGCTGGAATTAAAAGGTAGTGTGGGGTCCCCCACTGTCTTCTTATCACAAACACAGTAACATCCTAAGTCCTCTGTGGCTTATGAGGCGCTCTTCCCTGGCTACCTCACTGACCTAATTTTCACACACTGTCTACCCCACCCACTGCTCTCAGGGCACATCTACCTCCTTGCTGTTCTTCGAAGAGCAAGCACATGTGGGCTCTGCACTTTGGCACTGTGTCTGTGAGCCTGGTTTATTTTAAAATCTATTTCCCACTTACCCCCCTGACTGAATGCACGTTCCACGAGGGCAAGGACTTCGGCTACTGCTTAGGACAGCTCCTGGTACACGGTGGCTGCTCCACAACAGTGGTAGACAACAATGAATGAATGTGTCCCTGCCTGTCCTCGGCCTTAAGGTATCTTGTTACATCTCAGCAGCAGGGCTTTCTGGATCTTCATTTTAATTCTCCTCCATCATTCCCTGCTTCCTGCTATTCCCAGCCGATCCTTTCTCTATCTACTTTCTGAGTTCCTCTGTCACAGCTTACTCACTGACTCATCTCCGTGGCTTACGCACAGCTCCCTGCTTACTCACTGCCGTTCCCTGTGCATCTGTCCAACTTCTGCTTCCTCTGCTACCTCCCGACTCTCCTTGACTTCACAGCTGAAATTCCAGAGGCAGAGAATCTCGTTGGGTCAGCCCTGTCCCCATTTCGGGAGAGATTTTGGACCTTCGACTTTGTTCGGGGCCATATGTCCACGCTGATTCCATCAGCTGTGGAACAGGCACTGGGCATGGCAACCCGGACACAGAGACCAATTCTTTCACTCGGCAGAGGCCCATAGATGCAGCATAGCCTTCAATGACTGGTTGGCCAAAGCCGGAGCAATGAAGGCTGAGTATTCGTACTTTAGGAAGATGCTGAAGCTTCTGAGAAGAGCAATGATCAAGCAGCTCTATGCTTTCAGAAGGTAACTTTGGTTACCCCGTGAATGAGGCAGCTTACTGTAAGGAAGATGGTACATACAAGAGGAGTTAGGAAGCCATGGCCCGGGAGAGTTGATACAGCCTCAAACCACACCAGTGGCAATGAGAGTTGAAGAGGAGGGAACAGGAACAAGTGGGTCTTGAACCTGATGTCTACCAGGCACATGAGGCTAGCATTCAGCAGAAAGGCTGGTCTAGACACCCAGCTCTGGAAGTCATGAAGATCTTAGTTAAAACAGTAGGGTGCATAGTATGGCAAGAGATAAGCCAAGACAGACATCTGGGGAAATCTCAGATGAAAAGAGCAGATCAGAGAAGAAAAACTTGACAAACGATCTAAATCAGAAACATTTAAACAGATGAATGGGCACCCAGAGAGTCAGAGTGCAGATGAAAATAGAAGGATTTCCTTCCCCTACATCGTCTCAAAAGTACAGGTGCAGAGAACCCTGCATTAGACCCCATTCTATTCCAGACCCTAACCTTCTAGTCTGACTGTTTTTCTGCAGAAAGTACTGATACTTCTTGGGAATCCACAATATTCTAAAAATACATCAGCTGTGCTGCAGTGCCACAATTAGTGGAGCTGCTGTCCCATGAAACCCTCATCACCATTTTGCTTAGATCAGAGAGCGGATTAACTTTGATGTCTGTCTGAAACCCGTGCAAGACACCACCGGGGGTCTGCTCCCTGCAAGCATTCAATCTTCACATCCAAGGAAAGAAGGAGAAAGTGCTGGGTAGGAGCCCAAACCAATTTTTTTCTCAGTGATTGAGATGAAAATATGCTCCCTAGGACTCCTGACATATTTGACTTGCATTCTGTCTCCGTACATCCCCGAGCTTTCTCTGTTTGCACAAATACCTTCCCCACGCCCAAGACTTCCTCTGGCTTTCACAAACATTCACACAGCTATGGAGCCCCAAGCCCTTTGTCTATGCCATGTGGAAATTTCTGTCTCTCTAAGGGCTCCTAGTGACAGGCAACCAAAACTGAGAGTCACTGAAGTCCAAAGGGAGTCATGGAAGCACATGGGGTGGTCTGCAGAATACGATGAATGGTGGAAAATCAGGGACTGCAAGGGGGAATGACAGGAAGCTCCAGGGTTCTGGGCAAGCTCCAGGGTTCTGGGCAAGTGCGAGATATGCGAAAATCCACTGTGCCCGGTGGCTCAGTTGGTTGAACATCATCCTGTGCACAAAAAGGTTGTGGGTTCTATACCCGGTCAGGGAACATACCTAGGTTGCCGGTTCTACACCTGGTTGGGGTACATGCAAGAGGCAACCGATTGATATTTCTCTCTCACACTGATGTTTCTCTCTTTCTCTCTCTCTGTCTCTATCTGTCTCTCTTACTCTTTCCCTCCCTCTCTCTCTCTCTCTCCCTCCCTTCCTCTCACTCTAAAATCAATAAGCATGTCCTCAGGTGAGGATTAAAAAAAAGTCCACCTCAACTGTAGTGTCTGTCCTTGTGTCACCATCCTCACATTTCTGATTTCTGTGAGAAAGAACAGGTGGACCTGCTCAGAACTGTACCCCACCCAGACAACACACACTTACTGACTTCGTAAGGCAGTGTAGGTTGACGGTAAGCGCAGGTCTCTGGAGACAGTCTGAATTTGAATCCCGGCTCTGCCACTTACTGCCTATGTAACCTTGAATTTGTCATGCTTGCTATGCTCTAGCTTCCCCTTCTGCAGATAGAGACAAGCATTTATGGGGTTTGGGGAGTACTGAATAGATACACCTGTGATTGTGGCTGGCACAGGGGAAACGTTGTAGAGACTTGACATTATTAGTGATAGGAAAACATGGGGCCCCTGAACTTACAGTCCAACCAAGAATGCCAGGATGGGAAGTCACTCTCTGAAAGGAATCAGGAGCTATTATTAGGTGAGGATGAGTGGCCAAGAAGCAATTCCTTACTATCCATTGCCACATCTTATTCCTCCACTAGACTATAGATGCCACGAGGACAACAGACTCTCCTGTTGATTCACTGCTGCCTCCAACAGCACCTGAAAAGCGCCTGGCACATTGTTCTGCTTCCTTTTTGTGCTCCCATTCAACTAGTCCAGTGCTTTGCCCTGAGTAGGCATACAATAAGTCTTTGCTGATTTATTGTATAGGTCAGTGGAATTCTCAGAAACGGGGAAACCATTGAAATCAAAAGATAGACTTATATTTGGTAGGACTTGGTGGGGAGCAAGGGTGAAATTGTTGGTGTAATGATGATGCTAATAAGCTATACAAATGGCACAGTTGGTCTAGAAAACAGGGCAATCCTTGACGTGCAGCCCAGGGAGGTGTTAAGCAAATGAAATTACACTCATAGTGGTTTCATCTGGAACTCCTTCTGTTTTCAGAGACAGAACCCAATTCAATCTGGCTACAGTGAAGAGGGGACTTTACAAGAAATCCAGGGGTAGACCCCCTTGTCAGCTGGCTTCAGGGGCTCAAAGCTAACATCAGCATCTGATTTCTCTCTTTGTCTCAGGTCCTCTTCTGCTATATTGTCCTCATCTTCATCTCTGAATGGTGGTTCCCCAGAAGCTTCTGAGTCCCATCCTCTCAAGTTCAAACCCCGATTTCCAGCAGCTGGGACAGTCTATGGTCGGCTCAATGTGAGTCATGTGGCAAGGATGTTGCAGCTATATTGGATGATCAGACCTGTGCTCTATGCCAGTCAACCCCTGTGGTGAGGGAGCTTGGTCAGGCATGGCTATATGCTTAACTCCTGGAGCTGGGGGAAAAGGAAGAATTTGGATGGGGGAGAGGAGCCCCAGCGTACCTCATTGATTGAGAATGGGAGAGGAGTGGTTTGCCAGAAGATATTCAGGGTACTATTAACAGAAAGTGAATGGATGCTGCTAAAATGACAAATGCATATTGCACCTGGGCATTTTCATATCACATGATATAAAGCATGCATCACTTCATTCCCTCTTCATTGTGAAGTCTGCCCTCTGCCTAACAAGCTCCTGCAAGTGCCTGAGGAGCAGCTGCCTCACCCCACTGTCATCCGTCTTCCTCCTCTGAACTTCTGTAGCCTGCAGGACCATATCACTCACTGGCAAGATCAGGTCATTAGTTATCTTTTTATGTATATGTCCTGTCTCTTCATCCACATTGGCAGGATCCTGGAGAGCAAGGGTCACATCTTATTCATCTTTGTGTTCCCCGTAGCATTTTGCCTGGTGTTTGGGGCATGGCTGATAGTTCATAAATCTGCTGACAGCTTGAACACCTGATTTATATGCTTCTGGAACCAGAGAGGTAGACAGGAGCTTGATTCAACTACAACACTACAAAGAAAGGGGAAACCGGTGCTCTGAAAGGATACCACTTCTGAAAGATCATAGATCTTTTCTGGACGGAATAATGCTGCTGGGTCAAGATGAATATCCTCTCTGCTCCCCAGCTCCCAGCTGCTGGTATCATTCTTATTTGTAAAAGATTGAGTGAAGTCCCGGTTTTCCTGGTTGAAGGTTGAGACTTCTCTCTTCCAACATGACTCCGATCTATTCTCCAATTCCAATGAATAGTAGACAAGGCTGTACCCGATTCACAGAAGATGAGTTGAAAATCCCCATCAAAGCATTCAACCAAAATGCTTTCAACCAAAAACCTTACATGAGTTACACTACGAAGCAAAAGCTTGCTTCAGAAGTGGACATTGAAGAGTCTAGAATCTAGGTTTGGTTTCAGAATAGAATAGCTAGGCAGCGAGTCCAAAGATCAGAACCTGAGGAGAACTGACAAGGAAGCCAAGACAAAGGTCATCCTATGGAGAAGAGTCAAAGTAGAAAAGGCAGAGGGCATGGAACCAGCTACACTTCCTCCTAGTTCCACATCCTCGTCTTGGCGTTTACAAACAACCCTCATCCTGCACTTGATTCCAGAGAGCAGCTCACTAAGGACATTGGGGTTCCATGCCCTGGCTGGTGTGACTCAGTGGACTGAGCGCTGACCTGCAAACCGCAAGGCCGCCAGGTCGATTCCCAGTCAGGGCACATGCCTGGGTTGTGGGCCAGGTTCTCACTTGGGGGCATGTGAGAGGCAACCAATCGATGTATATCTTGCACTCAATGTTTCTCTCCCTCTCTTTCTCCTTCCCTTCCCCTTTATCTAAGAATAAATAAATGAAATCTTAAAAAAAAAAAAGAAATTGGAGTTCCAGAGTCAAGAGTCCAAATTCGGTTTTAAAATCGAAGATCCAGTTTCCATGTCTGGAGAAATAGAGAATCTGATGAGCCTTAAGAACAGTAACAAACCAGGACCGAGATCTCTGATATGAGAGAGTTCAAGGTACAGAAACTATACACAATGACACCCATCTCACTAGTCTTATTTCTCTGAAGCCAGAACAGGATGGACAAATTGGCGTATTTGACGTTATCAGCCTGGGCTTCAAATCTCTCTCCCTCTTCCTGGGAATGTGCCCTTTTAAACGTACCTTTGGCTTCTCTGGAGGCTGAGCCTTCTGGTGGAGGGACATGGGGCACCACACCAACCTACTGATGGAGCAAATGTCAAGGAATATAACGATAAACTTATTTGTATCTTTTTAAAAAGCAAAAAATAAATAAATAAAAAGAAGATTGAGTGAAGACCCAAGGAATGTTAGTCTCAGCTGTGCAGCATACCCCTGGACAGGTCATAGGTGGACACAGCCCACCCCAAAGGATGGAGGGTGGCAGTCATAGGGAGAGGAAGCAGATGTCTCTTTTCAGTGGCCTCCCACACCAGGCAATATGGCAGGGCCCCAAGGTCCCATCTGTGGGACAGGCAGCCGGCTCTCTGCCCTGTACTGATCCCTATATACTCCCCATCCTCATTCATAATGGGAACAGGGAGAAAGCGAGGATGGAAAACCGGAGTCAGAAAAAGTCTTTTTTGTAGCGTGGTTGTTGAAACAACATTCCTCCCAGGGTAGTCTTGGTCCTGTGGCTCAAGAGTCTCCCTTGCAGAACCCCTGGGCCAGGCGATTCACCTGTTTGTCTCTAATCCTCTCAAATTGCCCTTGGGAAGGCCAAGTAACTTGTCCAAAGCCAGCCAGCCAGCCAAGCCATGGTTCCCTCACCTGTAAAATGGGCCAACTAGTATGAGCAATAATTAAGTCAGGGAGCCACAGAGCATCCGGATCATGAAGGACAGTTGCTAAAATTCAAATTAATGGGAGAACAGGGAAACGTGGTTGATATAGGAGGGAGTGGCAAAAGAGGTCAGAAGACTTATGGGGGGATGGCTCAGGTTGGAGCCAGGCAGAAAGGCATGGTAAGGCAGGGCAGGGGAAAGTACAGGGTGCACGGAATAGAGCGCAGTAAAAGCTCCACTCTAAACCACCTCTAGTGACTCGCAGGTGCCTTACACCGATAGAGGGAGCGCAGGGGAGGCGGTGCACAGATCTGAGGCTCCGCCCCACCCCACCCGAGCTCCGCCCAGTCCCCCCTCAGGCCCGCCTCTGGCCCCACCCCATCCCTAACCTCTCCAGCCTCTCCTAGCCACGCCCCCAAGGCCCGGAAGCGAAAGCTGCTCAGCCTTGACCCGACCCAGCAGCGGGAGCGGGATTCCGGTGTTTCGGAGGTGCGGGATTCTGAGCAGTCAGGGCAGTCCCTGCGGGCACCATGTCCCGGAACCTGCGGACTGCACTCATTTTTGGCGGCTTCATCTCCCTGGTCGGCGCCGCCTTCTACCCCATCTACTTCCGGCCCCTAATGCGGCTGGAGGAATACCGTGAGTGACCTCTGCTGTGGCGTGGTGACCTAGTCCCAGTAACTCCCTGCCCCCCAGTCAGGTCCACGTGGGGACATGGAAAGATCTTGGCTCCAGAGTCAAGGCTGGCCCGGGTTTAATTCTACTGTGGCGGCTTTGTGACTGTAGGCGAGTGACTCAATCTCTCTGAAACAGCATCCTCATCTATAAGTAACTATTTCTATAATATCTAAAATCAAACCCTCTAGTCACCCGTGGGACTCAAAGGTGGTAATTAAAGCAGTCTGCACATAGTAGGTCGACACTGAATACTAGTTCATACTTACTGTTAACATTAACCGACCGCTTATCATGTGACAGGTTAGGCATACATTGAATTATTTTCATTTCTGCAACCTCATTTAGAAGTTGGTATTATCATCCCTTATACAGGTGGGGAAACTGAGGCTCAGGGAGGTTATATAGCATGCTCAAGGTCACACAGCTAGTAAGTGGCAAGGCAAATATTCCGACCAGTCCTGTGTCTCCAGAGTTCCACACACTGTAGCTGGCAATGGTAATGTTGGGGGAAGGCAGATTGAACCCTAATCAAACTGAGCTTCAAGGTGATTTTCCTGGCAACTTCATTTCCACTCCCAGAGATGTCTTTGGGTGGAAATATTCTAACCTAAACTGTTAACCTGGGCTTTTTAGTTATTCCTCTTTTCTCAAATCTTTTTTCATATTCTGCTGTCTTCATTTTAAGCTGGTTGCTCGCATGACAATGCTGGATATCCTGGGAGTAATTTTCCTCCTTAATCATTCAAGTCCTATCATGCTAAAAGCCAAACTCTCCTTCCTTGAGACCTATACCTCAGCAAGGATTAGCACTTTGATACATCTGAAACCATCTGTCAGAGAGAAAATATTAGGCATTAGAGGCTCATTTTGTTCTCCAGGAAACCTGAATCATCTTGAAGTGGAATGAGAGCCAGCCCTGCCCCTTGAGAATATTAGTGGAGGCTGAAAGCTTGGCGATTTGAAGGCGAAAGCTCCGTGTAAATGCTCTGCCCATTACGAATGCTACAACATTTGGTTTCCGGAGGTAGAGCCTTTTAAATACACACTTAAATTTCTTTGTAGCTTCTTTTCATCAGCCAAGATTAAAATGGCCTCTGTGCATTCTGCCTTCCAGCCTATGCACTGTGCAGGGGGGTAAACAGGGCTGCGTGAAGCCCTGCATAATCTGTTTCCATCATCCTTATTGGATCCCTGCCACAGGCTATTTTATTACGGCCTTGAGTATTGGACATGGAACAAGGGGGTGGTCTGCTTTGGATCCCACTAGAAAAGTTTCAGTTTTGAAGATGAGAACACTGGCTTTTGACTGGGGGTGATTTTTGCCCCGCAGGGAACATTTGGTTCTATCTAGAGACATTTTGCTTATCATAGCTGGGGGTGGAGTGGGGTGGGGTGGGTGTGCTACAGGCATCTAGAGGATAGAAGCCAGAGATGCCACTAAACTTTCTGCAGTGCACAGGACAGCTTCTCATGACAAAGAATTACCCAGCCTAGAATGTGAATGGTGGCGAGATGGGGAAATCCTGGCCTGGATCAGATGATCAAGCTGTGGTTTGTGCCAAGGATCCCAACTGCAGCCTGTAGAGGTTCTCTAGAATCTGCGTTTGTTTGCATCACCTGAGACAGACAAGTCAGGCCTGTTAGGTGAACACTTGCTGAGTGGTCACTGAATGCACTTTAGCTGGAGGGCAGTCTACACCTGCCCACTTTTATGCTTCAATTTTAATTAATTTGTCCAATTCTTATATGAGAGTCATAACTGATTTTTTAAACAGATAAATAATACTAAACAAATAGTATGTCTGGAAAGTTTATCGTACATGCTGTGTCTGGCACCCTTCCAAGCACTTCATACAGTTTAACTCATGTAGTTCTCATAGCAGCCCTGCATGGTAGCTGCTCTGTGAGCATGTCCCCATTTTACATGTGGATAAAATGAGGTATGGAACAGTTAGGGAACTCGTGCCAGGACTCACAGCTGATGAGTCACAGACCCAGGGTTTCAGTCAGTGTCCTTAAGCGGTGCACCGTGGCACCATACTGCCCCTCGAAGGGAGCGAGAAAAGAGAAAAGGGCGTGCGGCAGATGTGGGTCTAGCAGACGAGGACCTTCAGGTAAAGACTTAACCTCTCTGAGCTCAGCCTCTTTCCTCATCTGTAGCAATGGAGCTTACAGACCAAATTTATAGGTCTGGGGATGTTTTTAATGAGGTAAACAGGTGAGATAGCACCTAGTATAGTCTTATGTTAGGCCATGAAAACATTAAAAAAAATAAGGACCCGCGAGAGCAGGGATGGGAGACAAGGACATTTCAGCAGGTAGGACCCCCCCCCAGCTGGCTGGCCTGGCAGTAATCTGGGGTCAAGGCAGGTGAGGGGTTTGTGACTGGGAAACTGCTGGGAGGACAGAGCTTAAATGAATTTCAGCGAGCACTTACTTAGCTTTTTAAAAAGTTTTTTTTTAGCCTGGATGTTAGTAATTACTACGTACCTGTCACTGTGGTAGGTGCTGGGTGTACCTGACCAAACGAGATAGAGCCTTTCTCGCTGTCTCTCTCACTTCGCCTTTGTCCAGCCCACCTCCCCCACCCAGTGCTTGGACTCTGAGACGTCCCCCTGCTTCCACCCGGCCGACTCCCAGCGCGCTCTACTGGCAGCCGGGGTGGTCTTCCTGGTTACTTTTCACTGCTCAATTCTACCTTATTTGCATCTGCAGTCAAAGAATGTGGACTGTGAATTTGATTCTTTGATACTGGTGAAGATTTGCTTTGTGGCTTAGTACAGATAAATTTTTACAAATGTTTTCTATGTGCTTCGAATGATACATCATCTCTGGTTGTTGGATACGGGTTCTATATATGTTGACTACAGATCAAGCTTCTTAATTCTGTTATGTATTTTAGTGGATGTCTTGAAGCCATGTTATTAGGTGCACGTAACCTAGAATATTCTGGAGAATTGTTTCAATTATCATTATATAGAGGTCTTCATTATCCCTAATATTCCTTTCTCACTCTGTTTTATCCGATATTATAGTTACCAGCTTTCTTTTGGTTAATATTTTCCTGGTATATCTGATAGCCTAAACTGGATTTGTAATCCAGTCTGATCCTTTCTTTTCTGTTAGATTGAGTTCATTTTCATTTATTATATTTACTATTATTATATTTACTTTTATTTTCTCCATCTTATTTTGTGTTTTCTATTCTTCTATCTCTATACTTCCTTTTTTCTCCTTGATGCCCTCAAGACTTTATTTTTCTCCCTTCTCTACTATGTAGTTTGAAAGTTTACATTATTTTTATTATTTATTATTATTAGATGTTAGTCATGTCTTCTACCTGTCTGTGAAATATACGAGGACCTTAGAATCTCAAGCCCAATCCTAGTCCGGCGTATCACTTCAGTCCTGCACTGTGTTTATTCCTGACTAAACCACAGTGTTTCACACAGTCCCTGGTTGCTTCTCTTTGCCCACAGTCTTTAGGCTCCTGTCCTTGCATCTCACTCTTTTCTAGTTTCAGTTTTCTTCCTCCTGAAATATATTGTTTACTGTTTCTTTGGTGAGAATTCGTAACTGGGAAAATTCATTCTCGTCTGTTAGAAGATGTGTAGAAATCCCAGTCTTCAGCTGTGGTTGTTGTCCTGCCACTTGTTCTTTGAGTTTGATCATGTCACTTGACTAAAATACTTCACAAACACTCTGCTGTCCTCCAAGTCCAGCCAGTGGAGGATCACTGAAGTATTTTCATCGGGAGAAGGAGGTGATGAGATTCACTCTTTGTAGGCATTGCTCTGTAATGTGAAAGAGGCCCTGGAAGGGTCAAGGCTGGCGGCAAGAAGACCAAGTACAGGAAGGCCGTGCTTCCTGTGGCCACAGAAGAGAAGGGAGAGGTGACTGGAGCCTGAACCAGAGTGGTCGTTATGGGACTGGGAAGAAGTACTGAACTGGGGAGCTGTATTTAGGAAGTCAGCTCCACGTGGACCTGGGACTGATTAGCCACACAGTAAGGGAGGGGGAGGAAAGGGAGAGGCACTCAGCATTCTGGCTCCAGCAGCTGAGGAGATGGTGGTGCTGGTCATTTGTAAGAAACACAAGAAGGAATCGGTTTTGCAGGTGAGAGGACGAGCTGGTTGTAACTGGGACGTGTTGAGTTTCAGGTATCAGCATGTGCTCTTGGAGATTTCCCATGGGCAATAGGAGGTGCCAGTCTGGAGCTGAGATCTGGGATCTGAGCTAAGCTAGAGATGGAGTGTCATCAGCATTGGATGGGAAAGGAGGTAAGGGCTCCCAGGCAGCATCCAGAGACTGAAAGAGATGAGCTGGCCGAGGACCAGGCTGCTGGTGGTGAACATGGTTTGAAGAGCAAGCAGTCAGGAGAAGGGATGGTGGCCAGAGCAAGAGCATTAAAGACAGCTCTTCACGGTAAGGGGTGTGGTCAGCAGGGTTAGGCTTCTTGGGGGTAGGAAGGTAAGACATGAAAATAGCCATCAGATTTGTCTTTTTTAAAGGTAAAGGTCAGAGGTCATTTTGTTAAGAATGCTTTAGGTGGTTTGGTAGTGGGCAGAAAGCAGACTGCAGGGACTGAAGAGTAAAGAGTGTATGAAATAGTGTAGGGGGGAGAATGACAGTGATTTGCAGCAGGTCCAGGGGTCTAGGGAGAGTTTTCTTTGAGTTTTGCCTGGGAGAGCCCAGAGGGTCTCTGGACAAAGAAAGATGCTGAAGAGAGAAGATGGGAGTTGGCGTGGGATCTCGAGACCAGATGGAGGAGAGAGCCTTGGATGGAAGGCAGGACACCTCTCCTGCCAGCTCAGGAGCAAGGGCAGGTTCGATGCAGCTGCATTAGGTTTGACGTTGGGAAGTGGTGGACACTTCCAGGTGATGACTTCCACCCTGGTCACGTATGTGTGAGAGGCACAACCACCAGCCCTCTTCGCCAGTCCTCCTGGCTTTGCTGTGTTTGCTTCCACCATTTAGCCACTCTTCTTAGCCTTTCCTGTTGGGTCTTCCTCTTCTATCTGTCCCTCATACGTTTTTATTCCTTAGGATTTTGGGCAGACCCAGGAGAAGCCCACGGTTCTGGGAAGGGTAGGGCTGACACCCAGTCCTTGAGAGGCTGAGCCAGTGGCAGCAAAGGAGGAGCCGAGGCCACGTAGGGCTCTAGTGTAAAGTCAGCGTGGACTGTTCAGCTGGGCTAGCAGGACTGATGCTGGCCAGCCCAGGTGTGGGGAGTGTGGAGACAGGTGGGTTCCAGGGCCCCTGCTGGAGTAAGCCACAATGCAGCAGAAAAGAGGTGGGAGGTGCTTAGGTAAAATCAGGCCAAGGAGATCTTCCATGGTTTACAATCAGGCAAGCTGCTATCACCACAAGACTGCTCATGGGGTTTCATGTTGACATTCACTGTGATCATCAGCCCTTTCACTAACTCAGCCAGACTGTACTCAGCGTTTTGTGAAGTACAAGGTCAGTTCTGCACATGATGCCTTGGTACCACAATGAACATGGGGAGATGGCAGTTTGCCTTGGTGGTCGGTGATCCCAAACAAGAAGTATGGTGACCATTGTGCTCCTGGAGGGAATCCCAGACGTTGCCTTTAGCTCTCATCTTGTGGCACAGCATGGCTTGTCTGAAGAGCCCACATTCACGGTCAAGTACAGACACTAACCTGAAGCCTAATCTGTGTTTGTATCCTAGAGCTAGGTAATGATCTTGAATGTGGCCTTTTAACAACAACCTATATATGGCATTTTAGGCCAACCTGTGACATCAGACTGAATGAGGTAATTTTCTGTAATCCTGTTCATTTTTAAACTTGTTAGATCTGCAGAAGCATAAAAATCATAGTTTTGCCAAGGACCCTGTCTTCCCTAAGTCCTATCATATAGGTGACTTGTCCCAGATCATTTAGTGTATTGCTGGGTAGACACTAGACCCTAAGTCCCCGACCTGTCTGCTGTTCACGGATGCCCAGTCTCACCTAACAGCAAGGAGTGTTTAGTAGCAGAGTGCGGATACATGCAATACTGTGGGAACCTGCCTTCTCCTTCCGCTCGGTTGTGTGTTTTGCTGCAGCTTGCTGCTCCCAACTAAAAGCACATTGTACAGAGTCTGAATACAGTTAAAAGAAATCACTTGATGCAGAAATCATTCTTATCAAAGGGACATTTTCCCCATCACATGCCAGGTGCTCAGAACATGGTCTTTATTCCTCTCACCATGGAGTCAAATGAGATGCACAGACAGACAAGTCTTATTCTCTAACCAGTGTTACAGAGCTCCCTGGATTCAACTAGACTCCGGTGAGGAGGCAGAAGTGTTCACAGGATTGGGAGGAGCCGGTGCCTCCGTGGCCATTTGGGCCCCCTCCGCCGCTCGCTCACCATCACACTCGCCCCCGGGGCCCATTTGGTTCGGGATTTCCCCATGCACACCTGGAGGCTGTGTGTGTCCAGGCAACGGCGGCGGGCAGGAGCTCTGGGAAAGGAGTTTTTAAATTTTATATTTGCTATTCGAAAACAGCTCCTTTGAAGTAATCATCACGGAACAATCACAATGCGGTTGGACTTCCTTATACTTGTTTTGCAGTTGTGTATTTTCATTATTCAAAAAAACAAACCAACAGGAAAGACCTAAGAATTGTGCAGTACATTTCTGTATGTCCTTCACCCAGATTTACCAGTTAACATTTCGCTACATTTGCTTCCCCCCTTATGTAAAACAGCACATACATCTAGACACATATATACGTATATTATTATATCTATGTGTAATAGAATCATTACTATTGTTTTGCTGCACCCTTTGAGAGTAAGTTAAAGACATTGCGAATTCTCATTCCAAAACACTTTGGCATGTATTTCCAAAAGAACAAGGACATTCTACATAATCACAATACAATGATTCAACCCAGGAAATTTAATATTGATACAAATGCTATTATCTGATATTTAGTCTACCTTCAGTTATTGCCACTTGTCCAATTAGGTTGTGAGTAGTTGCTTTTGTTTTAACTGTCTGTAGGCAGGAGGAGATGGGGCAGGGGGTCTTGAGGTCATATTGTACACCTGGTCAATAGGGCCATTAAGTATAAGGATATGTTCTTATTTTCAGAGACTTAAACATTATTAGGTGATTTCTTTTACTGCCATACAGAAACCTGCCACTCTGCATGTATTACCAGTTTAATAATATACTTTCCCTCTTTGACTACAGATAAGGATCCTCGAAACTACAAATCACACCGCTGCCTTGGCACCAGGGGGCAGAGTTGGGCTTGCTGAGACTGGGAACGGGCCCTTTTCTAACCGGCATTGCAAAGCCCCAGGCCCGGTGTCGCATATTAGCGTTTTAATCATTTCACTCCTGATACAAACTTGCTTGCTACTGAAAAGTCAGTAATTAGCTTACCCTGATTTGTTCACCTAGTTAAACCCCTGACTTGGACATTGCCCTTTTCCTGAGGTTCACAGACTTTCGCTATTTCTCTAATGATAACAAAATAGAAACCTAACTGCCAACCTCATCAAGATGTACTTGCTAAATCCTGGAGGACCAGGTTGTTGTAGCATATTCTGCATTCACAAACGGTGTCTTTGTGTCATGTCATGAATTTATATAAGACTGCTTTGGCCTTAGAGTATTTATAAGACATTAACAGATTAAAGAACCAGAGGATATAGATAGGAGGCTAATACCAGTTATCAGTTGGTCAGAACTGGTTCAGCAGATCAGTTTAAATTGCCTGTCCAAGCCAAAAAAAAAAAAAAAAAAAAAAAGTGGTTGCATAAGGACAAGGATTATAAAGAGATTATGGTCTATTTAAAATAAATCCTCAGCCTCTCTCCAGCCTCATTAGCAATTAGCAAGAAAGTGTGAAGACAGAGATTCCTTTCTCTTCACTTGGTTCTCCACTGCATTCTAAGAGGTTCAGACACAATTAGGCATTCTGTCCTTGCTGTCAGAAGTCAACTTCCTTCGATGCTTGGCAGTCCGCCAGCTCCTTTGGCTTTGCGGTGCCTCTCAGAGACTGTGTCTGATACACCAGGATGTCTGACTTCCTTTAATCTGTGGGTCTAGAGCGCTTTCTGACAATTATTTTTTTGAAAATTACGTCACTTCCCTCTTCTGTGACACTGGAAAATGGACCTTTTAGGTGTGGAAGATTGTATCTTTTTGACTGGCACGGTCAGTGACAGTACAGTCTTTTACGAACTGGTGTTTCTAAGAGCATCAGTATTGAGACACAGCCATACTCGGGAGACTTCCGCGTTGACAGTGGAGTAGGGCTCTGCCCTCCGGGACTTCATCTTAGAAAACAAGATCACCAGTTCACTTCTTTTAGAAAAGTCTAGTAACACCTTAGAAGCTCTGTTGTCACCCACTTCAGGTGGGGGACGTCTTTGGCATATCTCGGTCCGGAGGGTCTTCGTCGCCGTTCACTCGTTGCTTTTCAGAGAGGCCTCATGAAACCACAGCCGGCCGTTGTCTGTAATGGGCTTCATTATGCGCCGTCTTCTCTCTGCCTCTCTCAGAATTGGATATCAGGATTCACATAATCCCTATTGCCTAGTGTTTTATTTGCCGAAGCAAAACTTAGCATTGACAAAACTATCAGGTAGGTCACTTAGGATTGACTTTCTGTCACGTCACCGGAGAAACAGATTCAATGAATATTCGATTTGGCAAAACTCTATTTCTCGTACCTTTATGCTTGTGTAACTTTATGAGAATCCAGAGGCCAGAATCAAGAAAAGGGCCCAATATTAAATAAGAGCTAAACGTGGACTTAAAGAAACACTGTCAGCCTGATTAAAACAAAGGTCTGATTACAACATTTAATTGCTATAATTTAGTAGTAAACATCCTTTGGCTCCAAGTCTTTCCTCTGCAAAGCCACCATTCGTTTTTCACGGTGCTTAAAATAATAAGTCTTTGTTTTCACAGACCTTGGGTTTACTCTAAACCACTTAGAAAGATGTGTCAGAGTGCTTGAAACCCACAGACGGAAAACGCCCAATTTCTCTTGGCCCTGGCCTGTTGGACATCTCCAAAGAGATCGGTTAAGCTGCTGAAGCTAAAATGCACTTTCTAATTGGCACAGCACCTGCAATCAATTAGGGAAGCTTCAATTACCCAAACCAAAGCCACCCACCCAAAGATTAATTTTCTGCTCTATTTCCTATAAAAAACATAGCATATTTAGCTCCAGGCCTAGTCCTTCAGTGGAGTACATTTTAGACGTATAAACTACATCATTTTCTGTTAATTGCACTTGGTCCTTCAATTCAGCAGCCTTCCCCTCCTAATATGACGCCCACCAGTTCTTTCCAAATTGTTCGCTTTCTATTGTTTTGTTGCCTTTCCAAAAATGCTGAGCACACAGAGAAAAGATGCTAGTTGGGAGCTTTTCTTTTGAAATACGGCTTTCTTTCTTTTACTGCCCTTATCCAGGCTTTTTGCTATGGGACCCACCTTCTATAACCTAAAAGCTTTGAGTAATGGTGGCCTGAATTTAATCGCACTCATATATTGGTTTTTAATTGCCCTGTCATTGTTGCATGTAAATACAAAGACTTCCACCACCACTGCCCCCCTTCTTGCTAAAAAAGTAATTTTTCTGTTGTGTTTTGCAGAGAAGGAACAAGCTGTTAATCGGGCTGGTATTGTTCAGGAAGATGTGCAGCCACCAGGTAAACGTAAAAATCAAAACAAAGACTCATCTGTACTGTTGTGGGGATGGGGGGCGGCTGTTTGCTTTGCGATGGGAGAAATCATTTTAGTTCAGAGGCTGGACCGTGACTGTGCTGCTTACTTCACAGCAGTTGCCACTTCACAGGTGCCACCCCGAGATTTCATTTTAATATTTCCCTCCAGAATATTTTTTGCAAGTTTACAGGTCCCTCTTTTGCATTTGCTAAGTGGGTGTGAAAATGTAACGTGTTCGATTCCGTATGAAGCGCGAATAGCTGTTTTGCAGACTTATTTACCAAGCACCTATTTAAACACTATCCCCAGGGGGAAAATACTGTTTACTTGGGAGCTATTTTAATTGATGCAGGATTCTGTTTTATACAAAAGCTCAGAAGTTCCCTTTATGGCTGGATGGTTCGTTACTGTCAGATGATCCAAGTTGGCTGAGAACGAGACGTTCCAGCTTATGAACCCAAACTCTTGTAATCTGTGGCAACATTCTTTTTAATTTAGTTTTTAACTAGGCCAGATACGTGTCTTCCTCTTGTGGGGCCATTTCTGAGCCGTGTGAAAGTCTCGTGGCCGCCACGGCCTCCCGGCTGTGCACCCCGGGGTCCCGGCAGTGTGCCCACGCGCGCTCAGCCTGCGTGCCAGGAGCACCGGTCCATTCGGATGGCTTTTCGTTTGTTGGGGGTTGAGGGAAGTGTAGGAACTTTAAAAATGAGTCCTGTTTTTATTCACGTTCCTTCCTATAGGGTTAAAAGTGTGGTCCAATCCATTTGGCAGGAAATGAGAAGCCTGTCACCAACTCTATTATGAAATTAGACATCTTCATGCTCTCTACTCCGCAGCAAGCGTGATAAATCACCTCGCTACAGAACGACGGCTGCAGGAGAAAACTCTGTAATGCCGTAAATAAGAGTGCTGTGCACCAGGACGAACATTTCCCTTCTTAGGCATCAGAAGAACCCCGGAACAAATCACTCCATTAGGAAGGTTTTGTGATTCGGTTTACTTTTCTAAAAACGAAGCCGTCGTACCCAGCTACTCACCCAACCGTGCTGTGATAGGGCACAAGCAACCAGGAGCCTTGGGAAGACCCTGCTTTGTTTGCATTCTTCCAAATAGGAAATTTCAGTGAAAAACCACTATGCTGAGAAGCCTCGCAGGGCTCTTTGAAAATGTTAATGTTGATAAAACTCTTCGGGGTTCATCGTACTCGTTAAGAATAAACCGTTCAGCCGCACTAACTCGTCGAAGGTTGCTGCATGTTGGAAAATAACATGAAGCAATTCATACTAAATGGGAGTACATGCAGAGTATGAATAGGTGTTAAATGAACAGAACTGCAAATGCGTGTATTAAAATGATTTTTACTTCACGGTGGTGTTTTTTTTGGTAAATCCTTTCGTAGAAACTTAGTAAATTATACCAAAAACTATTGACTAGATATTTGACTGCATGGTGTTTGTCAGTTTGTATACAAATAAAAAGTTTTAAGGCAAATAGCAAATTTGTTGACACAAGTATTTGTGTTACGAGGTTCTCCACCAGGAGCCTCACTAGGTGCTGCAAAGGCGAGCGTGAGAATGCTCACTCCTTTCCCTAGTGCTGTCTGGCCCCGTACTCGATCACATGCCTTTGAGGAGACATGTCTTTTCTAGTTTTAGATCTCCCAGAGTGCCTTGCACCTTACTGTAGTCTCTTTAGAGGGGCTGCCTGGTGACATAGTTTTATTATTGTAAACTGGAGTTTGCTTAACAGACAACTCCCAATTCTGTAATTATTGTCAAAAAGAAATAGGATTATTCCAAAATCCAGGTCATAATTTTTACTAGGATTTCCCTAACATTTAATTGACTTATAGTTAACAACCCAATAAAAGAAGTTGACTCACTCGGGGTACATTTGACCACTATTTTCCTTGGAGGGGCCACCAGGAAGCTGTGTAACTTAAAGTCAGATGTTCTGTGGGTGCTCAATTGAGATTTCTTTATGATTGAGGCAAGTGCATGGACCATCTGCTTTGGAAGATATCCAGGCCGAAATGACTGAGCGTCGTAGAGAACTTCGGGGCCTTGATTGCCTGTTTGTCAGATAAAACAGACTTCGTTTAGTCTCCTGAGTGGGATCTTTGTCCTGGCCTTGACCCTGCCCTTGGTTCACCTCTTTGCGGAGATGAAAGGGGCTCTCTTGTTCTGCTCAGCTGCCTTGATGTTTATAAAAGGATCACTTCCTGTTGTCAGAGGGGTAATGTCAGACTCTGCTGCCCACACTTGACAAAGGCTGGTTGTTAGAGACGCTACTCAGGAGGATTGACTGAGGGCCTTGCAGTTCATTCACCCCAGGTGTGGCCCCCGGCTGCTAAGGAAAGCACTCGAAAGAGAGATCTTACTCAAACACATTTAGGAAACAAAGTTAATTAAGTCTATCTGCTTCTAATTTGATGATTTCTGAGAGGAATCATCATGTACGATTTCATATGTATTTGATCATAAATATTTTTCACGGATTATCTTCTGGGATTAGTGGCCAACCACATCCTTGTGGGGAAATCTGCCTCTAGAGTGGCGCTTCTCCAGCTTTTTGGTCTCAGGAGCCTTTAACACTTGAGAGTTTTGGAGAACTCCAAAGTGTTTCTCTTTATATGGGTTATATCAAGAGAGACCATATTAGAAAGTAAAACAAATTTTAAAGTACTTATAAATTCATTTAAGAACATAAACAACAAACTCACTGGTTTAGTATGGCATATTTTTGTGTAAAACATTTATTTTCCAAGCCAAAATAACTTGCTGATTTCTGTGATGTCCAGCTTAGCAGTCTCAGCTTCTGCATTCCATTTCTTGCTACATCACATGTCACGTGGTCCCTGGAAAACTCCACTGTACACACTTATGAGAAGATGAGAGTGAAGGCTGAACGTTTTGGTTGCATTGTGAAAATAGTTTGGACCATGCAGAGCCTCTGTAAAGGTCTCAGAGACCCCTAGAGGTCCCTGGCCCACACTTTGAGTCTAGTTATTCCCCCTCTTAGGATTTAGTCAGAGCTTTCGAGAGCTGTTTATCTGGTTGCATTAGCTCCCCGAGAGCTGCTTATAGCGAACTGTGCTTTAGCATGTCCATAGTAATAAGGGAAGGAGAGAAACTGACAGCATTTCTTACTGTTATTACTAAAATGAAGGTTTTTCTAAAAAGATTTTATTGATTTTTTAAAGATTTTTTTTATTGATTTTCAGAGAGACAGGAAGGGAGAGAGAGAGAGAGAAACATCAATGTATGAAATATGCATTAGTACAGGGACCTCTCAGGTCCCCCTACTGGGGACCTGGCCTATAAACCCAGGCATGTGCCCTGACCGGGAATCGAACCAATGGCCTTTCAGTTTGCCGGCTGGTGCTCAATCCACTGAGTCACACCAGCCAGGGCAGTCCTTTATTTTTTATGTCAAACAATATCCTCCTCGGGAAGACGTGGGTTGCCATTTTTAAAATCTCAGAACCACGAGCAGCCACACTGCTGAACAGCCAGCACATTTATCCGGTGAACACTGATCTGTGTCACTTGCTCCTTTGAACTGACCTGTAGGAAGCTCAACCACATCTGTGGTCTAAGCACCTAAGACCTCATCAAATGTATTTGGGCCATTACAGTCACTTTACATCCTTCCTCCCACCCCAACCTTGTTTTCTTTTCTGCTTTTCACTTCAGTTTCCTGTCTTATATTGTATGTGAGACCCTTCATTTTAAAGTGAGGCAGGGCATAAACAGTATTCAATTGAAAAGCCATTTCTAATTTAGTAAGGGAAGTAAATTCACAACAAAGATTAAAATAAAATGGAACATGAAAAGTGTCTTTAAGAAGGTTTAGGGGACTTCCAGCCAAGATGGAGGCATAGGTAGACAGACTCTGCCTCCTTGTACAACCAAAAGAAGGACAACAACTAATTTAAAAACAAAAACTGACAAGAACTGACAGAAAATTGAACTATGGAAGTCTGACAACCAAGGAGTTAAAGAAAAAACACTCACCCAGACTGGCAGGAGGTGGGGAGATGGGCAGCCAGGTAGAGAGGGCTCGTGGCAAAGTGGCGGCTGGTAGAGCGGGCAGCTCCACATTTGCATGCAGATAAACCGGGAGGAACACCTGGGGAGCGAGACAGACCACGCAACCCAGGGCTCCAGTGCAGGGAAATAAAGCCTCAAACCACTGATTGAAAACAGTAGGGGGGGTTGAGGTGCCAGGAGAAACTCCCAGCCTCACAGGAGAGTTTGTTGGAAAGACCAACAGGGTCCTGGAATGTACACAAGCCCACACACCAGGAATCAGCACCAGAAGGGCCCAATTTGCTTGCAGGTAGCTGTGGAAGTGACCGAAAGCTGGCAGAGAGCAGAGCAAGTGCCATTGTTCCCTCTCAGACCTCTCACCCACATACATCATCACAAGGCAGCAAGGAGGTTGCCCCCCACCCCCCGGTGAACACCTAAGGCTCCGTCCCTCATATGTAACAGGTGTTCTGGGACCAAAAGAAAAAAAAAAAGACCCAAATGAAAGATCTGATCAAAGCTCCAGAAAAAATACAACTAACTGACAAAGAGATAGCCAACCTATCAGATGCATAGTTCAAAACACTGGTTATCAGGATACGCATAGGATTGGTTGAATTTGGTCACAAATTAGAGGAAAAAACGAAGGCTACGCTAAGTGACATAAAGGAAGATGTACAGGGAACCAGTAGTGACGGGAAGGAAACTAGGGGTCTAATCAATAGTGTGGACCAGAAGGAAGAAAGAAAAATTCAACCAGAATAGAATGAAGAAACAAGAATTTAAAAAAATGAAGAGAGGCTTAGGAACCTCCAGGATATTTTTAAGTGTTCCAACATCTGAATCATAGGGGTGACAGAAGGAGAAGAGGAAGAGTAAGAAATTGAAAACTTATTTGAAAACATAATGACGGAAAACTTCCCTAATATGGTCTAGGTAACAGACTTCCAGGAAGTCCAGGAAGCTCAGAGTCCCAAAGAAGTTGGACCCAAGGAAGAACACACCAAGGCACATCATAATTACATTAGCCAAGATTAAAGAGAAGTAGAGAATCTTAAAAGCAGCAAGAGGAAAGGAGACAGTTACCTACAAAGGAATGCACATAAGACTGTCAGCTGATTTCTCAAAAGAAACCTTGCAGGCAAAAGGGGCTGGAAAGAAGTATTGGAAGTCATGAAAGACAATGACCTACATCCAAGATTGCTCTACCCAGCAAAGCTTTCATTTAGAATGAATGGAAGGGCAGATAAAGTGCTTCCCAGATAAGGTTAAGTTCAAGGAGTTCATCATCACCAAGCCCTTATTATATGAAATGTTAAAGGGACTTATCTAAGAAAAAGAAGATACAAATTATGAACAGTAAAATGACAACAAACTCACAGTTATTAACAACCAAACCTAAAACTAAAACAAAAACAAACTAAGCCAACAACTAGAACAGTAACAGAATCACAAAAATGGAGACCACATGGAGGGTTATCAGTGAGGGAGTTGGTGAGGGGAGAGGGGGAAAAGGTACAGGGAGTAAGTAGCATAAATGGTAGGTAGAAGATAGACAGGGGGAAGGTAAGAATAGTATATGAAATGTAGAAGCCAAAGAACAAATGTATGACCCATGGACATGAACTAAAGGTGGGGAATGCGGGTGGGAGTGTGTGTGCAGGGCAGAGGGGAATAAAAGGGGGAAATGGGACAATGGTAATAGCATAATCAATAAAATAATATTTAAAAAAAAGGTTTAGAGTGTCTACTGATGCTGGACACCTGCAAACCCTGTGTCCTAGCAGTTGCCTCCTAGTTATTCCCGTGGTAGAAATGCACCTGGAGGCGCACTAGAACGCATGCTAGAATGTCCACGGCAGCCACGGAAACTGCTCCAAGGCCCCATTGACGAGACAATGAATAGATGCGCTGTGGTAGTCACACGAACAGAATACTATGCAGCAATGAGAATGACAGTACAATGACTCTCCCCAACAATGCTGAATGAATGAAGCCAGTTGCCAGAGTAATAGTTTTTAGATTTCATTTAGATAAGGAAAAACAGCTGTAAACCAACCATACAGTTACAAGTCAGGATAGTGGCTACTCCTACTTAGGAAGGGGGAGTAGTGATGGTGGATTGATTGGTCGTTAGAAACAGCTGGGCATCGCAGCAGGTAGTTTGAAAAGCACTGACCTGGAAGACGCAACTGAGAGGGTGCTCTCAGGTCCAGCCAGCCCAGGACTCAGCAGTCCGTCTCAGGAGCTGGGTGTGCTCAGCAAGCCGCCAGCGCTCCCCACCTGCCTGTGGCTCCCGGCCTCTGATGCATTCGCAGCCCTGGGCGGGACTCCGTGGACAGGTGATTTTACTCTCCCAGCCTTCACCCACACCTGCTGAGTGCCGGAGGCCTGCAGTTTATTCTCCCTGTTGGGAACAAAACACACAGCTCACTGGCAACCCCTGTGTGTGGGAAGGTAGTGGAACAACCAGGGGCCTGCTGACTGTTCTACTGAATGTGAACAGCCTAGGGAGGGCCGGGAACTGCTGCCCCTTCCCCGGAGCAGGGCTCTTGGCTGGGCTGAGCCATATCAGCGAAGTCGCCCTCTCCAGGACCCCAGCTTATTGGAAGCAGCAGGGTGCCCATCACTCCTCTACTTTAATTCTGCTAAGAGCTGTTTCCCAAACAGACCATCTGAATACGCTGGGAGGAGCGAGAATTTTGCTCCTCACAGAGTTGGGGAACAGTCCACAGCAGTCTCCTCTTCCTGGGGTTCTCTTTCCAGGAGCATACCTGATGAAAATAAAAATGCAAAAAAAGGGGGTGCTTTGTTCAGGCCCTTTCGGCTACCAGTAACAGAACACCAGTCCCCAAACAGTGCAAACAGGGGAGTCAGTCCTGTAGTTGACAACTCCAAAATCACAATCACTGTATATTGTCATGATCCGTTTTTTAAAATATAAGTCATAAATGATGATCATTTGTGAATACAAAAAGTAATATGCTCAGAGCCCTCAGGAAAGAGTCCCGAGGACAGCCCGGGTAGTTTCGCATCTCCCGGTAGACAGGAGCTGCTCTCCCTGCCCACATCCTGCTCCCTCTCTCAGGGGAACATCCACACCTACCTTCCACCCCTAGCTTTGCTCGTCCCTCTCCCAGTCTGTGTCCCTGCTTCGTGTGGCCCAGACTTGCCCGCCGGTCCAGGAGTAGTCACGTGGTTCACATTTGGCCAATCCAAACATTGTGCAAACTCCTGGCCAGAGGGATTGGATCTGGGGTGGGCGTGTGACCCAAACCAAGCCAATCACGTCCAGCCAGAGTCCACCAGGCCTGCCGTCGTGTTTGGTCAGACCGGCGGAGGGTTTCTGTGTCACCAGATGTGGAGCTGTCACTACCATCTTGCCGCCCCGAAGGCAGAGCCGGTCTGAGACTAACACCGTCACTGAAGGAAACAATAGGACTCAGTAGTCAGGTCCTGACAACGCTGCTTCTACCTCCTAGACTCACTTGTGTCTGAAGCAAAAATATCGCTGGATTTACAAGTAAAGTTAATACATTCCCTTTCTGCACCAGTCTAGGTTGGAATTTTGTCACACGCAACCCAAAGAGTCTCGGTAAGGCGTCTCAACCTTATATTGTATTCGTTTTTCTAAAATGTATTCCACATGTCAGTTCCACCTTCAGTGAAAGAGGTTAAACATGATTCAGCCTTTCGTTATGACCTGGGTTTACTGTCACCGCGCAGTTATGGCTAAGGGGCAGTTGGGGTGGGTCAGACTTCGCTGGCAGCAGTCCTGAGGTTTCTGACTTTCTGTCGCTCTTACCTCTCTGTCCCGCCTCACAGTTGGAAGTTGCTGGCTTAGGCTTCATCTCAGATTTGCTGCTTCTAGTGTACAGTGAGATTGGCAAGCAGTTAGCCTAAAACTCCGGAATCTGGCCTCAAATGAAAGAAAGTAAACCCCTTCGTGTGGATTTAGAGACTCTGGTATGGATAAATTGCAAGGGCTTCGTGTCCTTTTGATGTTTTGGGGGGCCTGTGTTTGCTTTCTGATTCTGCGTTGTTTTGGATTGATGAGGTTTCCTGATGTTTCTGCTGGCTGAGACTTCTACTCGAAGGAGATTTTCACACTCAAGGATTGTGCAGCGTGAGCAAAGGCACGAGGGTTGAAAATGTCTTACTACTTAGCAAAGTTATTCGGTTTCCTTCAAAGAAGGAACTGTAAACCCACAACAGTCTTCTGAACTTGGGCTGACCTTTAACTTGTTTTTCTTCTTTTCTAAAATAGCCCCTTTATTTTTTAACCTCTAATAGCACACACTGACTCGCAAGGGAGGCGAAAAAACAAGCACGCTTGTATCAGAGGGAGCGGGTTTACTTAAGGCAGATGGGGAATCAATTTGGGCAAATGCGAGTTGCCAGCTCCCGAACTTCCCTGCTAAGTGGGTGCGCCCTGGAATACAGCGGGGCCACTTACGACTCATAACTGAGATGCTGGGCCATCGGGCAAACACATGTAGGGCACGCAGCTTGCTGCCCTTGCCGAGGCGGGTGAACACCCAAAGGGAACATGCTCCTCGGAGGAGCTCAGAGGAAGACAGTTGTGTTTAGGAAAAATGTTATCGATGGCAAGTTTTGAGATTACTAGGAAAATGGCAGCTCTCGTGATCGATCTTATAGAATAAGCAAAATCTGCTTTCTAAAATGCCCATTTTTTATTTTTATTTCTGCTCCCACTCGCTGTAGGCTCACATTACACACATAAAATAGCCAGGCACAGCACCATTATTTGGTTTTTTAATCAAGAGAGCAGGGCTTGGTTTTCTGCTGGTCCCTGCCTTGGAAAGTTCCATCTGAGGCTCTGGGGAGCAAGCCAGGCGACGGGCAGGGACTCCCAGAAGGGTCACTGCTATTTCTTCGCTAATGAAACATGTGATGTGTCGGTCCACTGTGGCTCCCCATTAACCTTGCACCGGCTCTTGCCAAACAGTGGTTTTCAGTGATGGTGACAGTTACTGCAGTGAGTGGGTGTCAGAGAACTTGGCACAGCCAGTCCCCAGGGCCCTGGCCTCCCGGACGTGTTTCCAGTGAAGGGAGGGGAGAGAAACGAGGGCAGCTGCTTCTCCGGCCTCTAGAACGCCTGGCCTGATCACACGAACATCGTCGGTGTCATGGGCTGGATTGTGTCCCCTGAAAACTCTTAGGTTGAAGGCCTAACACCCAGAGCCTTAGAATGTGACTATTTGGAGACAGGACGTTTAGAGAGATGAGTAAGACAAAATGAGGACAGTGGGGTGGGCTCGAATCCAGGATGACTAGGGTCCTTCTAAGAAGAAGAGGTTAAGACATAGACACGCATGGTGGGAAGACCATTTGGAGACGCAGGAAGAAGACAGCCATCTACAAGCCAAGGAGGGAGGCCTCAGAAGACACTAACTTTGCCAGTAACCTTGACCTTGGGCTTCTAGCCCCCAGAACTGTGAGAAAATAAATGTCTTTTGTGTAAGTCCCCCATCTGTGGTACTTAGTCATGGCCACCCTAGCCAACTAATATAGTAAATGCACAGTAAACGCCTGATGGATGTTGTTGTATCATTTCTTGTGAATAGTGCTCTGAAACAGAATCTCTTTGCCCTGCGGGACCATGGCCTTAACTTGAGGCCGAATTTCCCCCACAGTTTGCCTTGTCTGCCTTCCTGTATTGCCTGTATTACTCACCCACACGACCCTCCATCTGAGCCCAGCGAGTCCCCTCCTGGCCCTCCAAATACCTTTGGTGCTGTCCTGCCCCTCTCCATCCCTCTGCCCACCGCCAGTCCTGTGGAACACCCTCTTTTCTTCTCCTCACCCATCCAAACACTGCAGTGGTTTCCAGACCTATCTTAAATTTGTTCCTACCTGCAAGGCTGCCCTGACCTTCCCAGTGCGATGGGATCACTTTCCCCTTTGGCCCGGTTCACACCACCCACTTGGCATCAAGAGGCCCGGCCACCTCGGGTCGTGATGTCATTCCCAGCAGGTGTCAGTTCTCTCCCACCTTCAGCTCAGGCCGAGACCCTCAGCATCATCCTTGCCTCTCTCTGTCTCTCACAGCTGACGGTCAGTCTGGCAGGAAACCAATGGATCTGCCGTTCGAATTCCTCCAGACTCTGGCCTTTTCCTGTCCCCTCTGCTGTTATCGCCATGTGTAAGCCACCATCTGCTCTTGCCTGGATTGTGACGACCACCTCTTAACTGAACTTGGCTTCTGTCCTTGTCGCCTATGGTGGCCAGAATCCCAAGATGGCCCTGTATGCTTCCCACTTCTGAGTGTGGGCAGGACTGGTAAATATGAGGGATGTCACCCTGCAATTAGTTTACTGACCCATTGACTTTTGGGGATACTGTGGTTGGTCCTACCTAATCAGATGAGCCCTTTGAAGGGACGGGGTCCTTCCTAAAGGAATAGAGGTCAAGTGTAAAGAGAGATTCTCCTTCTGGCCTTGAAGAAGCAGTCATGTTAACTGTCTGTGGAGGCGACCACATGGCAAGGACTTCAGAGGGGTCGTCTAGAGTCTCAGAGCCATCCCCTTTCAAAAGCTGGCAAGAAAGCGGGGTCTCAGTCCTGCAGCCACAAGGATCTGAATTCTGCCTACAACCAATGAGCCTGGGAGAGGGCCCTGAGCCGCATATGAGATTGAGGCCCCAGATGACACAGGCTGATTGATTTCAGCCTGGTGAGACCCCTGAGATGAGGACCCCGACAAG
>PVKM010007101.1:0-42353 GCA_004027735.1 Carollia perspicillata | reverse complement strand
ACCCTGAATGACTTCTTTTTTTCCCCAGATAAGAAAAGTCCTCAAAGGGAAATATTTTGATGCTCTGGAAGAGGTCAAACAAACAAACAAACAAACAAACAAACAAAAAACCTAGCAGTAGTACTAAAAGGCATCAAAACTTACAGGTTCCAAAACTGTTTTGAGTAGTGGGAAAAACAAGTCTTGACAGGTGTATTGCATCAAATGGAGAGTACTTTGAAGGTGACTGAAGTTTAAATATGCAAAAATAAATACACATTTTTATAAATGCAGTACTGTTTGGGGGGGTCCATCCTTGTACATAGACAGACTAGTATCCTGGGAAACCAGAGATAAGTGACACCAGGAGATGAGGTGTAGAGTAGTTACAAGACAGAGTTTACTTTATTTTTGGGGGGGCCACTGCTGGTCTGTCTCAGGTACTTCCTGCTCCTTGCTGTGATCAGCATAGTATAAGCAGGGTAGTATAGGAAGGGAGTAAAACTGTCAGGGTAGGCGTGCCCGTTGTTCTCTGTAGGGATGAGATTCTTGATGTACAGGACCATCTGCTACCCATTATATGATTATTTGTCACCCACCAGTGTGTCTTATTTATGTACTAGATGGATAAGAAAGAACTGTTTCTTAAAACCAATGGCTCACACATAAATAAGCAGTCTATGTATGAATAAAATAGAAATTATGCAAGGAGTATATGGCTATAGTCACTCAATAGAAACTAGTTAGCTGCCTCATACTAAGTTAGCATTTAGTAAGAGCATACTAAGTATATGATACACTCATTTTTCAGGTCTGGATTTGATGCAAGATTACAATGATGGATAAAAAATCACTAGAAGGAAGGGAAATAAAAAATATATGCTAGCCAATTCATACAAATAAATTTCATATGAGAAGTAGTAGTTGTGTTGAAATGAGTCCAAAGATTATGAGCGATAATTGAGAAATGCCAAAATTTAAATTTATAAATGTGAAAGCTAAATTTTCATTATAGCCTTGAATTTTGAGCAATGAGAGAAAACATTCAGGTTGAGATATTAGTTGGCTGTAATATTTTTCCTGGGGTAATAATGTTTATGTGATAGCTTCTTGAGAAAATACCTTAGAACCCTTCCATGGAGGGTACACTTTTATCAACATTAGAACAAATTTTCTTTCTTTTAAAAAACATGTTTATTGATTTTAGACAGAGAAGAATGGAAAGAAAGAAAGAGAGAGACAAACATTGATGTGAGAGAGAAACAGATTGGTTGCCTCCCATTCTTACTCTGAATGGGTGTTGAAACTACAACCTAGGTACCTGCTATGACTGGGAATCAAGCCCCGACCTTTGGGACATGGAACAATGCTCCAAACAACTGATCCACCAGGCCAGGGCAAAGTAGAACTTTTTAACTGTGATTCTTTTCATAGTTAGGAAATATTTTGTTTATTGTTAATATCAAATAAGTTCTCATATTACAGTATTTGTAGAACATTAGATTTTGAAATTTTGCATTATTTTTTAAGTTGGTTCTTTGTGTTTAAAGAAAATTGTTAGTGCTTTTGAGCCCCAATTTTCTTATCTAAAAACTAATGTTGTTCCCACTATTCTTTTAGGATTTGAAGTGGGAAAGACTATGTGCTTTTTTAATGACCAATACAAAAATTTATTTAACAGAAAGTTTGTGGGAAGATGTATATTACTCAATGTTTATATTATAGAGGGACATTTTATAGTTTTTTTTCAAATTGATTTTCAGAGTGAAAGAAAGAAGTATAAGTATGTTGTTCCACTTATTTATGTATTCATTGGTTGATCCTTGTATGTGCCCTGACTGGGAATCAAGCCTACAACTCTGGTGCACTGGGATGACCCTCCAACCAACTGAGCTACCTAGTCAGGACCTGGAAGAAAGTTTTCAATAGTGTATTAAAGGGGCTGAAATTAGTTAAGTAAAACATTAGAACAGCTTTGTGTTCTAGGTTTTTTAATTTTTGTTCTGATTCAAAAATAATTTGATATTTTGTTATTAACAACTGTTTACTAAACTGTATAATGCTTATGTCTTAATTACTGAACAAAATATCAATAATAATGCAAATTATTAAATGTACATAAGATTAATTTTCATGAATTTAATAAGGATTTTTTCCCCTTAGTCTCTACAGTAACTTGATGCTATAGCTTAGGGTTCTCTGCAGTATATAGTAGAAAGTATGCTTTGGTAATGAAACTATATATATATATATATATATATATATATATATATATATATATATCAAAGATTAAATTTTAAAAAATATTAAGGGGCCAAAATTTTTTTGTTTAAAAAAGAAAGTACACTTTGGAATTATATCTAGGTTTGCATCCTAACCCTACATGCAATTTAGGCAATTCATGTAATGTTTTATAGCCTGATTTCATTTGAAAAAAAGGTGGTAGTATATGTCAAATAGTTATTGTGAAGATTTCAGATATTTTTAAAGCATAGGAAAGAAATATGTAATAAGTAAATATTTGCTTTATTTTTCTTTCCTTCCATCACAATTCTCAGTGATTTGTAATAATATGGCATTTTTATTTCTTTGTTTGTTTGTTTGTTTGTTTATTATTGTTCAATTACAGTTGTCCCCATTTTACTCCCATTATTCTCCCCTGCCCTTCCCACCCCACCATCCACATTCAGTCCTCCCCCCATTGTCCTTGCCCTTAGGGGGCAGGGGGAGTTAGAGGGTAGAAGGATTGAACAAAAAGGAAAATGGATTCCTGGGTGGGAACAACAGTGTGGGGATTGCTGGGCAGGGGGTGGTATAAAGAGTCCTTCATACATGGTCCTCGACTTGGCCCTTTCTCTTCTTTCCCCCGTTATCCTCCTTCCCCTTCCCCTGTGGTCACTGTCACTTTGTTCTTTATTTGAAAGAGTATTCATTGTAAATTAAAACTATATAAGGTAATAACCTTAAGATATAACATTAAAAACCTACTGTGAAAGTTGGTCTATAAAATTATTCTAAATTCCATAAAAGAGATATGATGTAAGTGAAGGTACTAATACACTGAACAAAATTACAAACTAACATATTAACAAACTGAAAATCCAAAAGGGGGAAGAAGATTGGTTAAGAATCAAATTTTATTAAACTATAATTGAACAACAATTAAATACATACAAAAATAAATAAACAAATAAGAACTACTGGCAAGGATGTGGAGAAAGGGGAAGCTTTGGACCTATTGGTGGGAAGACAGATTAGTGCAGCCACTGTGGAAAGCAGTATATAGGGACCTGAAAAAATTAAAAATGGATCTGCCTTTCAACCCAGCTTTCCCACTTCTGGGGATATATTTGAAAAAACCCAAAACACTGGTTCAGAAGAACAAAGTACCCCTATGTTCATTGGAGCATTATTTACTATTGCCAAGATATGGAAGCAGCCCAGGTGCCTGATCAATAGATGAGTGGATAAAACAACTGTGGGATGTTTGCAAAATAGAATACTAGTAGGCTGTAAAAAAGAAATGTTTACCTTTGCAATATATGTATGCACCTGGAAAACATTAGGCTAAGTAAAATAAGCCAGTCAGAGAAAGATAAATACCATATGATTTCACTCATACATGGGATCTAATGAACAAATTGAACTAACAGGGAAAATAGAGACAGGCTTGTAGATAGAGAACAAGAGGACAGCCAAGGGGGCAGGGGGAGTTAGAAGGTAGAAGGATTGAACAAAAAGGAAAAAGGATTCCTGGGTGCAAACAACAGTATGGGGATTGCTGGGCAGGGGATGGTATAAAGGGATTAAATAGCAATGGAAAAATACAATCAATCAATCAATCAATAATAAAAATTTCAAAAAAATCCAAATACAAAATAAACACAAATATGATTCCTTTGGGTTAATGTTGGCAGGCTCACACTGGCATGGCATTCATGCCTTCAGTAAGAGGCAAGGGGCATATACTGATGTAGATTTTTATGCCCTGTTACCTATATCCTGTTCAACTTTTCACATATGTTATAAAGATATAGACATTCTGATTCCAAGAGCATAGATATTGTTTTCCACATGCTTATTGTTTATTGTAAATATGTACATTTTAAATGTGGCATAAAAAATCAGACTTTGCATGCTTGTTCACTGTGAGTTCACTCCCTGAGAGAGTTGTTTCTCTCTACATAGTAATGAGTTCAGATTTTCGAGACTGCAGAACTGATCCCCAGTCCCAGTGGGACTATAGAACTGCATTCTGGAATTATACAAAGGCCTAATGATGGAAGGAGGTGGTGAGAGGGTGAGACTGAAAGAAAAAAATAGTTTCTGTGTTCTAACCAATATCACTATGTTGAAAAATGACGATGTAAGCCTGATTTCTTTACAAAGGAATAAGATAATTTTTTGTGATATTTTATTGCAAGATTAATCACCAAAGTGGTAGCAAAATAACTAGAGCTATGTGCTGTTTTGATTGTAGAAAGCAACTGTCTTTCTCTTTTATTAGCTATATAAGAATCATTTTAGGTTGACTAAGCATTTGTAGCTCATATATTGGCAGAATGGTCCAGAAGCTTACTGTTGTGACCTGTTTTAAAATAAAGTATTTTGAAATAAAAAAAGAGGCACTTTAGACAAAGAAATAGGAAAAAGAGATATCAGGGAAATCCATAAAAACTATTAGAATGAAATAATAATATAAAAAGATGAATGAATGGTAGTACTCTAAAGAGGATACTGTGTACAACATGACGAAAAAGAATATGACAAGAACGCAAGCACAGTGAAAAAAATGCCTATAGAAAGGTGAAAATGCTTCAGTGTTGATTGTCTTTTTTATACAAATATATTTAAATAGGTAAACCATGAAGTGCAAATTAAAACAACTGAAAGTGAACATTTTATTCGAGTCAATAAACATATATATTGAATTAATATTATTTAATGTAATCTATGCCAATTTGTTGATACTTAATTAATAAAACATGATCCTAGTATTCTAGTTGTTCACAAGGGTGATAACATTTATTTATTTATAAAAATTGCAATACATGATTATAAGGCATAATAAAATATGATGATAGTGGCAAGGTCAGAATCCTAGGAGATTATGAATGAGTATGGAGTACCTAATTTATGAGATAATGAAGGAAAGATTATGAAAACTTTAAAACAATAGCTGAAATTTGAAAGTAACTTAGTGTTAATGAAATAAATTAAATAAAAAGGATAGATTATCTGGGGGCATAGTCTAACCACAACATCTGTAATGCCCTCGGGAGCTAATCCTGGTCCAAATGACCTGATAGGTATTATTTCCTTTTGATATTACCACTTCTTGTATACCCATCTTGAACTTGATACCTTAGTCAAACAGTATGATTTTCCTTAATTTTGGCATATAATCCTTAAATTGTCTTAGTTTTTTAGACTATCTTATTCTAAATTTTGGTGTTATGTCTTAGTAAAAATGTTTGTTAATTTATAGTAGATATATTAATTTTTGTAGAAATTATTCCCCAAAAGAAGAAATACACTTAAAAATAAAGCTTGCTATATGGAATGAAAATTATATTAAACAACTATATTTATTTGAAAACACACTATGACATGCCCATTCCCATCATTTTACATTAATTTATATCTTATCTGATTTTTATTTTTAAATGACTATAGCTGCTAAAAGTGGCTTAAAGAAACTTCAGGGGATATTTCTACACGTGTATGAATTTAAGCAATGTGATACCATCTATCAGCAAAGGAAAAAACTATAGAGCCATGATGAGTCTGAGCTATAGAAAACATACAGTGGTGGTGGAACTTTAAAGATGGCAGCAAGGTAGGTAGCTGAACCCACTTGTTTGTGCACACAGCAGAAGACACCTAGTTGATACTCTGAAGACCAGGGTGAACACTCAACAGATTCCCAACTTATATGAAGTTTGGAAGCCAAAGATTGCAGAGGACATTTAAAATTGGATGGTAAAGAGATTTTGTAAGCAGACGAGCAGGTCCCTGGGCCTTGCATGGGGGACTGTGGTTGCTGCAGAAGCTTTGGAGGAGAGCCAGCCAACCACTGTAACTTCCTAACTCCCTCCCCTCCCAGAGCAGGGAAGCCAGTCCTGCACCAGGAGAGCCCCAGATTTGAAGTCCCTGGGGTATAAAGACTCAATTGGAGATACATCTCAGATGGTATTCCCTGGCTGTGACTGTGGTCACTGGCTGGGATAATATCAAGGAAATTAGAGAGGTGGGTGACATCTGGAGAAGAGATGGCCATGACTGGCCATGACACAGATAGTCACTGGACTGGTCAAAGAGTTGGGCTGTGTGAAAAGCTGGCACTTGTTAGGAATGGCCACCCTCAACTGAGGGAACTTCACTCAAAAAAAGCTCTCAGGGAGGAGCAGGGGCATGATTTGCTCCAAATCAGGGTGCCCCACAAGCAGATCAAAGTGGGGTAGTAGGGGCTCAGAGAGGTAGCACTCCCCAGAGAGACTTAATTTAATAGGGGACATAAACTACACAGAAGGGACTGCACCTGGGTTACACCCAGTCTAGCAAAGTAGGAGGAGGAAGGGTGCGAGTTTCTCTCATTGGTACACCTCGTGGACTAATCAAAGGGTAGCACAGTAAGGTAAATTAATGGCACTGGCCTGATATATATGGAAAATGTGGGCCATGCAGTAAGCTGAGGGCTTGGGCTAGAGGCTGGGAACCTCTGAGTATTGTAGCCTGGACCTAGCCCCTATACTGGCAGGACCACAGGAAAGGGGGAAAAAAGACCCCAAACCCAGGCCCCCTCTGCCTGCAGCATCCAGGGAGACCAACACAACCCCCTTGGCAGGTTTAGAGTCATCAGGAGGTTTCCCCCACCAAATGTAAAACAATAAACCTGGAACTACAAAATGACCAAAGAGATTCAGAGAGAGATCAGAAGGCTAAAACCAACAACTAAGACAAATGTCACTTTGCTGACCTACAGAACTTGCATTTTATTTTTTATTTTACTTTTATTTTTTACTTTTCTTCTTTCTATTTAGTTTTCTTTGTTTGATTTCACTGGATTTGTTTGTTTGATTGACTGGATTTCTTTGTTTTCCCGGTCATATTGCATTTTAATTTTTCTTCTTTCATTTCACTCATATTCCAAAAACACACTACTTTTTTTTTTTTTAGTTTTTATTCAGATCATACATTTCTTCTCTTATTATTGTTGTTCTAAATCCCATATAGCACCCTTCCCTGGTCTTGGTCCATTTCACTATCTTCCTGAGCTTTGTTACCATTGTGGTTAATTTTATTCTCTTGCACAGTATGCCGAGTTTCTATCCCTTACACTGTATCTCACTATCTAAACTCACATAAGTGCTCTTCTTTCTGGAGTCAGCTCACATTTTTTTCTCTTTTAATAAGAATTTTATGTCTTTTTCACCTTTTATAAGAAGTGGCTAGTTGGGTGAAATATCATGGTTATTGTTGTACCTCTCCAAAGGATCTCTTATCTATTCTCTACTTGTTGGTATGTTATATCCCACAGAATACTCTCTGGCTGTCTCAAACCATTTCACCTTCACCCTGTCCCTGATCACCTACAAGATAAGGTGAGGGCTGTGAATACCCACTGTGGGAGAGAATCCACGAACAAAGGAGCCACCAACAGGTAAAGCCCAAGTACAACAAGAGAGCCCACACGAACAGATGAAGGGCAACCCTAGAGCATCTAGGCAAGGAGATCAAAGAGACCACACCACTAAGTCCCACAGAACTCCTACCATGGAAGTTCACCCTATGAAGACAGCTAGTAAAATGGAGTGTCGGGAAACACAGAAACAAACAAAATGAGTCACCTAAAATGGGGAGAAGAGGAAAGAACTTGCAATCAAAAGGAATGGAAGACTCCCTAATAAAAGAGCTAAATAAAATGAAAGCAAGCAAACTACCACATATAGCATTCAAAAGGATGGTTATAAAGATGCTGACAGAACTCACAGACAACTACAAAGAGCTGAGTAAGAACTACAACAGGATGAAAAAGTAAATAGATACTATAAACAAGAACTAGGAAGAAATGAAGAATATAATTCCTGAAATAAAAAACACACTACAAGGAATTATAGCCTGGTTGAATGAAGCTGAGGGTTGAATTCGTGAACTGAAAGACAAGGTGGAAAGAAATATCCAGGTAGAGCAACTGCATGAAAAAAAAACTAAAAAATATGAAGATAGCTTAAGGGAACTGCAAGGCATCATGAAACACAGCAACATTCAAATCATAGGAAACCAGAAAAAGAAAAGGAGCAAGAGATAGAAACCCTGTTTGAAAAAATATTGACAGAGAACTTTCTGAACTTGGAGAGGAGAAGAATCATGTAAGTTCAGTAACCACATTGGGTCCCAATCAAGAGGAGTCCAAAGAGGCTTACTCCAAGATACATCATAATGAAAAATGCCAACTTTTAAAGGTGAAGAGAGAATCTTAAAAGCAGCAAGGGAGAAACAAGAGGTAACACATAAGGAAGCTCTAATAGGGCTAGCAGCTTATTTCTCAACAGAAACACTATGATACAAAAGGGAAAGGCAAGAAATATTCCAAGTAATGAAAAGCAAAGGCCTACAACCAAAACTACTCTATTCTACAATGTTCTCAATTAAAATGGAAAGTGAAATAAAGAGTTTCCCAGACAAAACAAGGCCAAAATAATATACCTCCACCAATCCATCACTAAAAGATATGCTAAGGGGACTACCAAGAAGAAGAAGAGAAAGAGTGAGAGAGAGGAATATAGGTACAAAGGGGAGAAAATGAATAAGTACATGTCAAGAATAACATTAAATATTAATAGATTAAATGCTTCCATAAAAAGACATAAGGTAGCTGAATGGATAAGAAAACATGACCCACACATATGAGGTCTACAAGAGACCCACCTCAGAACAAAACACTTACACAGACTAAAAGTGAAAGATTGGAAAAAAAAATATTCCAAGCAAAAGGACTGGGAAAAAAAGCTGGGGTAGGGATACTTATATCAGAAAAAATAGCCTTCAAAACAAAAGCCATAAAAAGAGACACTGAAGGACACTTCATAATACTCAAAGAAAGAATCCACCAAGAAGACATAGACAGTGTAAATATATATACACTCAACATAGGAGTACCCAAATATATAAGGAAAATTTAAGAGAACTTCAAGGAAGATATAGATAACAACACACTTATACTAGGGAATTTTATCAACCCATTGTCAAAAAATAGACAGATCTTCCAAACAAAATATCAACGAGGATACTGTAGCATTGAACAATGCCCTAGATCAAATAGACTTAATTGATATAGATATAACTTTTCATCTGGATTGTGCAAAATACACATTCTTTTCAAATGCACATGGAATATTTTCAAAGACATACCACATGATAGGACACAAAATGAGCCTCAACAAATTCAAGAAAATTGAAATAATATCAAGCATTTTCTCAGAAAACAAGAGCCTGAAACTGAAAATAAACCCCAAAGAAAAAGGAAAAAACACTCAAGTTAATGGAGATTGAATAGCATGCTATTAAAAAATGAATAGGTTAACAAAGAGATCAAGGAAAAAATCAAAAAGTTTCTGGAAACAAATGAAAATGAACTATGACACTCCAAAACTTATGGGATACAGCAAAGACAATCATGAGGGGGAAGTACATAGTGACACAGACTTACTGAAGATGGAAACATTTCAAATAATCAACCTGACTCTACACCTATAAGAACTGGAGGAACAACAATAAGCAAAGCCCAGAGCAAATAGAAGGAAAGAAATAACCAAGATCAGAACAGAATTAAATGACATGGAGACTTAAAGGACAATCTAAAGGATTAATAAATACAGTAGCTTGTTCTTTGAAAAGATAAATAAAATTGATAAGTCTTTAAGCAAACTTATAAAGAAAAAAAAACAGAGAGGACTGAAATAAAGAAAATCAGAAATGAAAGAGGAGAGATTATAACTGACACCACATAGATACAAAGGATTGTAAGAAATTATTACAAACAACTATACACCAAGAAATTTTAAAATAAGGATGAAATGGACAAATTTCTAGAAAATATAATATCTCAAAACTGAATGCAGAAGAAGCAGAAAGCCTGAACAGACCAATAACAACTGGTGAAATCAAAGCAGTAATCAAAGAACTCCTGGCACACGAAAGCCCTGGACTGGATGGTTTCACAGGAGAATTTTACAAAAGATTTAAGGAGGAGCTAACCCCCATCCTTCTCAGACTATTCCAAAAAATCCAAGAAGAGGGAAGACTCCAAGACTCTTTTTATGAATTTAGTATCACCCTAATCCCCAAACCAGATAAAAACACAGCAAAGAAAAAAAGTACAGGCCAATATTGCTGATGAATGTAGACACTGAAATTCTCAACAAAATTTGGCAAACTGCATCCAGCAATACATTAAAAAGGTCGTATACCATGATCAAGTGGGATTCATCCCAGGGATGCAAGGATGGTATAATATTCACAAATGAATAAACACAATACATTACATAAACAAAAGGAAAGACAAAAATCACATGATCATATTAATAGATGTGGGGAAAGCATTTGATAAGGTGCAGCACCCATTCATGATAAAAACACTCAGCAAAGTGGGAGTAGAGGGAGTAATATTTAATAAAGGCCATATATCAAAAAACTATAGCCAACATCATACTTAATGGGCATAAACTAAAAGCTTTCCCACTAAGATCAGGAACAAAACAAGGATATCCACTTTCCCACTTCTATTCGACATAGTATTGGAAGTCCTGTCCACAGTGATCAAATGAGAAAAATAAATAAAAGACATCCAAACTGGAAAGGAGGAAGTACAACTGTCACACAGATGACACAATAGTGTACATAGAAAACCCTATAAACTACCAGAAAACTCAATCTAATTAGTGAATTTGGCAAAACAGAGGGATAAAGTATCAATATTCAAAAATCAAAGACAGTTTTATATACCAACAATGGAATATTGTAATCAGGAATCAGGAAAAAAGACATTTGTTATAGCAACAAGAAAAGTAAAATACCTAGGAATAAACCTTACCACGGAGGCAAAAGACTGTACTCAGAAAACTACACAACATGAAGAAAGAAATTAAAGAATACACAATAAATGGAAACATATCATGTCTGTGGATTGAAAGAATTAACATTATCAAAATGTCCATACTACCCAAAACAATTTATAGATTCAATGCAATACCTATTAAAATACCAATGAATCACAGATATAGAACAAACATTTCAAAAATTTATATGGAACCATAAATGGCCATGAAAAACCACAGCAATTCTGAGAAGGAACAAAGTAGAAAGGATCACCATAGCTGATATCAAACTATATTTCAAGGCCACTGTAATCAAAATAATCTGGTACTGGCATAAGAAAGATACAAAGTTCAATAGAACAGAGTACAGAGCCCAGAAATAAACCCAAGTGTCTATGGTCAATTAATATTCAACAAAGAGGCAGAAGCATAAAATGGAGTAAAAATAGCCTCTTCAACAAATGGTGGTGGGAGATCTGGACAAGTACAGGTAAAAATGGAAATTAATCACCAATCTTACACTATACACAAAAATAAGCTCAAGGTGGATAAAAGACTTAAATATAAGTTGTAACACCATAAAAGTCCTAAAGGAGAACATAGGCAGGAAAATCTCAGATATTCCACACAGTAATATTTTCACTAATATGTTCCCTAGAGCAAGGGACATAAAGGAAAGAATAAACAAATGGGACTTTATCAAAATAAAAAAGCTTCTGCACAGCTTTAAAAAAACAGCAACAAAATGAAAAGGGAATCAACCTTATGGGAAAATACATTTGCAAATGAAACCTAGGATAAGAGTTTGATCTCCAAAAACTATAAAGAACTCAAATGACTCCACTCCAGGAAGACAAAGAGCCCAATTAAAAAATGGGTAAAAGACCTGAAAAGACACTTCCCCAAGGAGGATATACAAAGGTGCTAGAGTGTTCCTCAGTGTTCCTCAGCCTCATCTTTTTCCTGGAGCTGGCAACAGGGATCCTGGCCTTTGTCTTCAAAGACTGGATATGAGACCAGCTCAACCTCTTCATCAACAGCAACGTCAAGGCCTATCGGGATGACATTGACCTCCAGAACCTCATTGACTTTGCTCAGGAATACTGGTCTTGCTGCGGAGCCCTAGGGCCCAACGACTGGAACCTCAATATCTATTTCAACTGCACTGACTTGAACCCGAGTCGGGAGCACTGCGGGGTGCCCTTCTCCTGCTGTGTCCGAGACCCTGCGGAAGACGTTCTCAACACCCAGTGCGGGTACGATGTCCGGCTCAAACTGGAGCTGGAGCAGCAGGGCTCCATCCACATGAAGGGCTGCATGGGGCAGTTTGAGAAGTGGATGCAGGACAACCTAATTGTCATGGCCGGGGTCTTTGTGGGCATCGCCCTGCTCCAGATCTTTGGCATCTGCCTGGCCCAGAACCTCGTGAGTGACATCAAGGCAGTAAAGGCCAACTGGTGAGGCTGCCACACCGGCCACAGCCACCCGCACAGCCTACCCAGGGAAACGCCACTGCACCGCAGTGGGCAAGGCTGTGGGAGGCATTTCTGCTTGGACCAGAGCCCCACATGGGGCCTGCAGAAAGCTGCCCAGCTGTGTCTGGGCTGCCTGTCCTGGAGCTGGGGGTGGGGGGCACACAGGGAGTCGCTGTCTGCTCTGGGTGTGTGGTGGGCTCTCCAGGGGATTAGGAAGGGCACGGGGAAGGCATGGGGCCTGCTGTGGCCTCACGCAGCCTCTGAGTTCTCCTCTGTTAGCCGAGACCTTGGCCTTCCCGGGGGCCGGCTTCAGCCTCCATGTGTCAGACTCTGAAACGAGTCCAGTAGTTTTCTCTCCGTTGCTTGCCTTTCAGGATCAAACATGATGATGGCTACAAACTACTCAAATAAACAAAACCTTGGGGGAAAAAACCACAATGATATACCACTGCACACTGATCAGAATGATTGTCATAAGTAAACCTACAAAGGACGAGTGTTGTAGAGGTTGTAGAGAAAAGGGAATCCTAGTGCACTGTTGGTGGGAATGCAGACTGATGCAGCCACTGTGGAAAACAGTATGGAATTTCCTCAGAAAACGATGAATGGAAGTGCCATTTGACCCAGCAATTCCACTGCTGGGATTATACCCTAAGAATCCTGAAATTCTATGTATAGGGACATAATCTATGTATAGGGACACATAGACAAAGCCTAAAGGGGTAGGTTCGAGAGTGGGATTGGGGATGGGTGAGGCGGAAGGGCATGGTAGGAGGAAAATGAAGACAATTGTACTTAACAACAAAAAATTATAAAAGTAAAGAAATAAACCATATACGTGGGAAAAAGTAGGTTTACAATTGTGACTATACAAAACAGAGTTTATTCTTGTATTATTATTTGTTAATGCATTATTTTCCTTATAAACAACTATAAACCTACATTTGCCCTCCCCATGTATTAATTCAAAATTACAAAGAGATTGTCAATACCATATACATTTAGTCTACCATCTCTTATAATTTCTTATGTCATTTGCATTTTATTTACAGAATTGAGAATATATTTATTTAGTGGAAATACTTAAAGTAAAATTTCCCTTTCTCTTCCTTGGCCTTTTATAAGTGTGGAGTTATACAGCCCTGTGAATCTATCAAAACCATACTCTTGGTAAGTATTTAATTTACATATGTCCATCTCCCATAAATTTTAGGGAATATAAATTCTTTGCAAACCCTTTAACTGTCATCTTGGACAACTAATAACTCCAATATTCATTTTAAGGAGGAATAAAAAAGAGATGAAATTTGAAATGTAATTACTCTACTTGAATATATTTACTTAAAAATTGAACCTAAGAAAAAGTTATTTTTCAAATATTGCACTTCTTTGAAAAGATAATAAGATTTAAAAATAAAAGTGTTGTATGTAGAAGTATATTTCTGAGAAATTGCTTCCCCCACAAATGAAACCAAAACTGGAAAAGATGGAGTAGCCAATAATATCTATTCAAAAAAGAAAGAAGGTATTATAATCAAGGTTAATATTTTTTAGGGTTTATTTTGTGCTGGACAATTTCCTAAGGTCTGCATATTAATACACAACATGCACGGGTAAGCCATATTAGGTTCTCTATTTCATAGAAGAGACAACAGAGTCAAAGATAATAAAGTAGCTTGTTGGTATGGCACATCTATTAACAAACAGAAGCCCTCTGAACTCAGGCAGTGTAGCTTCATATCCCAAGCTCTTAATCATTATGTTTTCTTATTTGTGAGCTATAATTGGATCTACTTTTCTGGGATAAATTCCTAAATAGTACATGCTACTTATTTCTATAACCTCTCCTTGAACCATGAAATGTTTATGTTCAGAACATAGAAGAATAATTATTGTAGCTAGTGCACATGGCAGAAATATTGTCTTCTATCTTGATCTAAAGTTTCTGCTATGGACGAAGACAATATCATTGACATCGATGAATCTGAATATAATGATGAAAATGTTACATGTTAGCATAGATAGATGTTAAATATGGTTCTGACTAGTGTTACTTAGCTCTGTGATAGCACTTTGTAATTCACCTGAAATCCCCTCTTCCCAACTCCTGGGTCATATGAAACCAATTGTGGCTACTTTCATTATATTTTGCATGTACATCATGTTTTTTTGTATTGTGCTGTGCTTAAAATAAAAATTTTAAAGGCAATAGTTTTATATTTTTCCTTTGTAATTACTGAAAATATTTATAAATTTTATTTTTCTGCTGATTTTGTGTTATTATTTTTCAAGCGCATACTCTCCAAGCATCTGTCTCTATAATTTACTTATATCAAGGCAACATTTGACAACTTTGTAAAGAAGTATCATATGTGTGATATTGAATAAACACTATTGCCTAGGAGAAAGACATATAATTTATACAATATTATCTTGTTCTATGATTTTTTAGTTTATGGTCTTGAGTATGTTACTAAGCCTAAGTTCTAAGTATGTTAGAAGCCTAAGTTTTTCATTCACAAAAATGAGATTAATGACAATTATTTTCTTAAAAAAATAGAAAAAACATTTTTATTGACTTTAGAGAGAAAGGAAGGGGGAGAGAGAGAGAAACACTGATGTGAGAAACATCAAACCCAAAATCTACGTATGTGCCCTGACCAGAAATCAAACTCTCAGCCTTTTGGTGTAGGGGACTATGTTCTACCAACGGAGCCACACTAGCTAATACAACAATTATTTTCAATTTATTTTCTTGGTAAGGGGAGATATTTAAAACTGATCACAATTTAACCAATTAAAATATCAATTATTTCTTTTTTCTAAGAGCAATTCTTTGGACTCCACCATTCATGAATCACAAATCAAAGACTTAAAGAATTTTAGACTTGTGTTCAAGATTAAAGCATAGGTAAACACACCTCCCTTCTGCACACAGCTATAGCAAAAAATACAACTAGACTACAAAACAAATATCACCCAGATTTGTCAGAAAATCGAGCTTTGTGGAAGTCTGACAACCAAGGATTTAAAGAAGTGACATTCATCTAGATGGGTACAACAGGCTGAGACACAGAGAAAGGGGAGAGGTGTGGAGAGGTGTGGAGATGGACCAGGTGGCGCCACATCCACATGTGGTGGATAAAACTCAGAAGGGATACCTTAGGAGCAAGGGATCTCAGACCCAGTCCAGACCATACAGCCCAGGGTTCCAGTGCCAGGAAGATAAATCCCCATAACTTCTGACTCTTAAAAACCAATGGCGGTTGGGTGGCAGAAGAAACTGCAGGAATCTTAAGATACATCCCTCAAAGGACCAGTAACAGACTTAAAACTCATGCAGACCCACCGTCTCTGGGATTCAGCACTATGGCAACAGCTCACAGTGCACCAGTGGCATACAGGAAAAAAGTGAAGTTTGAGTGGTTGGCTACAGCTTCCATCCCAGCAAAACTCCAGAGGCCAGTCAGTGGCATTTTCCTCTCTCTAAACCCTTCTTGATACAGAGCAAAAGAGCAGTGACATAGGTTGCTCTACCCTGGAGATTACCAAAGGCTCTGCCTGTACAATTTAACAGGTGTACTTTTCTACAATAGGCCACACTACTAACATGGAGAGTCAAAGCAGTTCTACCTATTACACAGAAATAAATCCAGGGAGGCTGCAAAAAATGAGGAGATAAAGAAATATGGCCAAATTAAAGAACAGAACAAAACTCCAGAAAAAGAACTAAATGGAATTAAGTAACCCATCAGAGACATAGTTCAAAACACTGGTCATCAGGATGCTCCAGGAACTCATGGTTAGGGTTAGGGTTAGGGTTAGGGTTAGGGCATAAAAAAAGAAAGACCCAGGTAGAAATGAAGGTTGCATTAAGGGAAATAAATAAAAATTTATTTATTTTTTATTAAATAATAAAAAAATTTATTATTTTAAATAATAAACAACAGTGGGAAACAACTGTACAGGGAAACAACAGTGGAGGGTATGAAGCTGAGAATCAAATCAACAATTGGGAACACAAGGAAGGAAAAAGCATTCAATCAGAGGAGCAGAAAGAAAGAATTTTAAAAAATGAGAATAGGCTTAGGAACCTCCAGGACATCTTTAAATATACCAACATCTGAATCATAGGGGTGCCAGAAGGAGAAGAGGAAGAGCAAGAAATGGAAAAGTTATTTAAAAAATTAATGAAAGAAAATGTGCCTAAGTTGGTGAAGGAAATACACATACAAGTCCAGGAATCACAAAGTCCCAAACAAGATGGACCCAAAGAGGACCACACTGACACATCATAATTAAAATGCCAAAGGTTAAAGATTAAGAGAGAATCTTAGAAACAGCAAGAGAAAAGTAGAGAGCTACCTAAAATTCCCATAAGTCTATCAGCTGATTTCTCAAAAGAAACTTGGCATGCAAGAAGGGACTGGCAAGAAGTATTTAAATTGATGACAAGCAAGGACCTACAACCTAGTTAACTGTAGCCAGCAAAACTGTCATCTAGAGCTGAAGGACAGATAAAGTGCTTCCCAGACAAGGTAAAACTAAAGGAATTCATCATTACCAAGCCATTATGACATGAAATGTTAAAGGGACATATTTAAGACAAAGATCAAAACTATGAGCAAAAAATTCACAACTATCAATAATTGGATCCAAGTAACAAATTAAACAAACAAGCAGAATAGGAACAGAATCACAGGCATAGAGATCATTTGGAAGGTTATTATTTGGGACAAGGAAGAGGGAAAATGGGGGAGAAGTATAGGGATTAAGATACACAGATTTGTAGATACACAATAAACAGGGGGATGTTAAGTACAGTATAGGTAATGGAGTAGCCAAAAAACTTATATGCACTACCCATGGACATGAACTAAGGGGGGATTGCTGGGCAAAATGAGGATACTGGGTGGAGGGGAGCAAAGGGGGAAAATTGGGACAACTGTAATAGCATAATCAATAAAATATATTAAAAAGAAATTTCAGGGACCTAGGCAAAAATAAAAGTAATGATTATTTATGCTGGCTTTCTCCATCTTTAGACAGTGGTAATTGTTAGAGCATTAATGCAAAATCTTATCTCTGATTTTTATATAGATCCAACTTCTAATGCCCAAGGCCAAAGAAAACAAGTCAGATTTTCTCTAATGATGTCCAATTTGGCTTCATTGTTAATATTTCAAGTAAAACGTTTAATAACTCAATATCTACATTTTATGTGAAAGGTTGTACTTCATAACATCCAAATAAAGACCTATAGTATATGTACTTTGTTCTATAAAAGTGTGTTGCACATATTACTTATTATTGATCCTTACTGCAAAGAAATATCATTGATAGTTTTTTAGATCAAATGCCTCACTAATATACAGGTAAAAAACCTGACTGTTGGAACAGAATCCTTTTTACTTGATTGATTTGGGAATTTTCCCATTTCTTTCAGTATGGTGATAGTAAAATTTCAGTTTATGCTATACAAGAAAGCATGAGCTTGCTAAAGGAGTTTTGGCTTCTCATGTAAAAAAAGTTCTCATATCTTTAGAATTCAGAGATCTGTGTAAATATTATAATTCTTTTTCTACACATATTTATTTGTTTTGGGATTGAGAGGAAACTATTTACCTGTTGCTACTGTTAAGATCTTATATAAGTCAGAGATCTTTTTTATTTAGGAGTAAATTATTCAATTATACATATAGGTTTAAGAGAATAGTGTATTGGAAATATTCTATTAGATCAAGTTCATCTGGAATAGTGGCTTATACAAAGTCATCAGTGTTTGCTGTCTCAGTTTCTGGGCTATTTTTCCATGTGCTGTATTACTCAGGATGAGGCAGGGGTTACTTAAGGTAGTAATGTGGAACCAATAGCTCTAGGCTTTCACTGTGCTAGAACAGTAAGCTGAAATACACATCTTTTATTACAATTCCCAGAGGCCTTCCTAAAGAAGCTATAAGGAGACCCTTAGCAGGAGGCTCTTGCCCTAGTTAAGGGTGTTACTGACTAGTGGTATAAAATACCTTGATTAGCTTTTTGGGTTATGCATCCATTCTTGAAGCTGGGGTGGAAACAAGCATACACATACTGCCTTGAGAATGAATTAGAAATGATTGTTCCCTCAAGGAACATCAGAGTACATTCATCAGAATGTGAAGGAATTAATGAAAGAGATTTTTTTAAAAAGTACATTACATCTCCCTTTACTCAGTCATTAATAAAGACATGATGCTTGGAGAATTTATACAACGTGCCTAAAGTCACATACCACTGAAGTTGCTAGAATCCTCTCCCCATCTAATCTCCTTGCCATTTAGTACAACATGATCTCTCTATATAGTGTTATAGAATATGCATACTATCTCATCTTTAGGCTGAAGGCCTTATCCTTTATTAGCGTTGCCACATGCTCACATACTATAAAAATTTGAATAAACTCAAAGAATAATTTAGACTACTTCCTACAAGTAAGGTTTAGTCACTAACAATAGAAAATTACTCCCAGAGGTACAACTAGGAAAAATAAAAGATGAATTAAAAATTTATGGTTTTTAGAATATTGGAAATAAAGAACACAAGATGAACCAAAATAACAAGAACAGGAAAAAAACCCTTCTTAGATAAACTTGAGATGGGTCATTTGGGTGCAGGGTGAGGGTCAGACTTAATGTAGCTAAATTAAGGCAGTTTAATAGAGGTAGATTAATCACTTGAGGGAATAGAAAACATCAAAACTTGTAATGGCTATGTGGCCTGATATGCTGAGTAACCACCTAACAGAGAAAAGGGAAAAATCTTCTAAACAGGGAAAAATAGCATTGAATTTATTCTTAGTTCTTATGTTTTTTAATATATAATGTCCAGCATAAAATCTATTTACTGTATAGTGTGTATATTTTATGCATATAATATACTATAAAAGATTATATTTGATATAATAAGTAACTATACAATAATGAATACTATATATTTGTAACATAAGATAACTAATTTATATTCTGTGCAAGATATATATGAAATTAAAATAATTATGAAAATATGAATTTCCAGCCAATGGGGTTGTGTAGGTAGAAACACTTTTCTTCCTCACACAACCAAAAGAAGGTCAACAACAAATTTAAAAACAAAATACTATTAGAACTGCCAAAAAATCAAACTGTATGGAAGTCTGACAACCAAGGAGTTAAAGACACATTCATCCAACTGATAGGAGGGTCAGAGATGAGCAGCCAAGTGGAGAGGACATGCAGCACAGAGTCTGCTGGCAGACTGAGAGTCCAACATTTGTGTACTGATAAACCAGGAGGAACAACTGGGGAACTGAACAAACCAAGCAACCCAGAGTTCCAGCACAGGGAAATGAAGCCTCAAAACCTCTGGATGTAGAAAACTGTGGGGGTTGTGGTGGTGAGTGGAACTCCCAGCCTCACAGGCAAGCTCATTGGAGAGAACCACAGGGTCGTAGAACATACACAAACCCACCCACCTGGGAATCAGTACCAGAAGGGCGCAATTTGCTTGTCGGTAGTGGGGGAAGTGACTGAAAACCAGCTGAGAGCCAAGCAAGTGGCATTGTTCCCTCCTGCACTCCTGCCCGTCATACAGAGCCACAAAGGCAGTGACTTTGGTTGCCCCACACTGGTGGATATCTAAGGCTCTGCCTCTTACAATGTTAAAGGCATGCTGAGACAAAACATATGGCCCAAATGAAAGAATAATACTCCAAAAATAATACTAAGTGATGAAGAGATAAGCAAGCTATCAGATACACAGTTCAAAACACTACTAATCAGGATGCTCACAGAAATGGTTGAGTATGGTCACAAAATCAAGAAAAAAGTGAAGGCTATGCAAAGTGATATAAAGAAAAATATACAGGGAAGCAACGGTGAAGTGAAGGAAACTGGGAATCAAATCAATGATTTGGAACAGAATGAAGAAATAAACATTTCAACCTGAACATAATGAAGAAATGACAATTCAAAAATGAGGAGAGGCTTAGGAACCTCCAGGACAACTTTAAATGTTCCAACAACCAAACCATAGGGGTGCCAGAGGAAAAGAGAAAGAGCAAGAATTTGAAAACTGATTTAAAAAAATAATGGAGAACTTTCCCAATCCAGCAAAGGAAATAGACTTCCTGGAAGTCCTGGAAGCTCAGAGAGTCCCAAAGAAGTTGGATCCAAAGAAGCACACACCAAGGCACATCATAATTCCATTACCCGAGATGAAAGATAATGAGAGAAGCTTAAAAGCAGCAAAAGGAAAGGAGCTACCTACAAAGGAGTTCCCATAAGGCTATCAGCTGATTTTTCAAAAGAAACCTTACAGGCAAGAAGGGGCTGGAAAGGAGTATTCAAAGTCATGAAAAGCAAGGACCGACATCCAAGATGACTCAATCCAGCAAAGCTATCATTTAGAATGGAAGGGAAGATGGAGTGCTTTTCAAATAAAATCAATTTAAAAGAGTTTATCATCACCAAGCCCTTATTATATGGAATGTTAAAGGGACTTATCTAAGGAAAAGAGGAGGATCACAACTATAAACAGTGAAATGACAACAAACTCATACCTATGAACAACTGAGCATAAAAAACAAAAACACAAACAAACTAAGCAAAGAACTAGAAAAGGAACAGAATCATAGAAATGGAGAACACATGGCGGGTTATCAGAGGGGTGGGAGAGGAAGGAGAATGGGAGAAATGGTACAGGGAATAAGAAGCATAAATGGTAGTTACAAAACAGACAGGGAGAAGTTAAGAATAATATAGGAAATGGAGAAGCCAAAGAATTTATGTGTACAACCCATGGACATGAACTAAGGTGGGGGGATGCTGGTGGGAGGTGTGGTACAGGGCAGTGGGAAGTAAAGGGTAAAAAAAAGTAGGACAACTGTAATAGCATAATCTATAAAATATATTAAAAATAAATAAAAATAAAAAAATAAATCATTAAATGTTATTTTCTTCCTTCTTCACTGACCAACTCTTCTAACTTTTTCCACCGTTCCTTCTTATCTCTTCAGTCACTAAATATTGGACTTCCCCAATGGTCATCATCTAAACCACTCACTTTTTTCTTTGTACTCATTCTTTTTGTGATCTCATATATTCTCATGACATTAGAAAATACCTATGAGTTGACAAATTGAAAGAGGAATTCACCTCTCTGTGAATATGGACTTACATATACAGCTGTGTACTCAAATGTACCATTTTAGTGTTCTTAGGCAAATCAAAATAAAATGTCCTTGACTTCCATTGAAACTTCCCCCCCACAGTCTTTATTGTAGAAAATGAAATTATCACTCTTTAGGAAGTAAGACCAAAAAACATGGAGTCAACCTGCTTACATTTCTTTTTATTTTTATACCAACCAACCAATCCATCTGCAAATTCTGTATGTTTCTGATTAGTATATGTTAAAAATATATACATAGAATTAACTTATGTAGGTGGTAGCAAGAAGCCAGATATATTTGTGGTCAAAAGTACTGATCCTCATATTGAATCTTATAGAGTTAGACTAGGAAGAAAATGGAAAGAACATGTGATAGCCATTATTAGATAGTCATTTCACAGTTCTGGGAAATAGCAGTTATCATTCACATTTTTGTTAGTATTCTAAAAGCAATCCTGTCTGACATTGCAGCCATGGGGAGACATGTTTTGATCAAGTCTGTTGTTTTTCCTTTCAAAGTGAATTATAGGATGTACCTGTGTAACTTCACTTCTTAATTGGATCAGCAGGATCATACATAAATTGAGTGTAATGCTGCACAGTTGAGGTTTGCTTAAAAAGTGTCTTGATCTCTTTTCTTCTTTGAAAGAATAAAATAGATAATATTCATGTTTTTTCCCCATAATTTAGTAAAACTTGGCCAAACTTTGAACAATATTATTTCTGCCCTTGCATTGGATTTGGAACAGAAACTTACCAGTGAAACCATCTTTCCAAAAATATGTACAACTGTAAACGCCAAACAACAGAATTTTACAGAAAAGAGTCTTTAAAAATCATGTACTTAAAACTCCATCAATAATCTCAGATTGCCATTTCTTTGAAAATATCATATTGGTAGTAAGACTTAGCATCTAGATTAAATGGCAAAGGAAGTAAAGTGTCCCTGTTTCTCTGCTTATATTTTATTTTTGTGCATCTCTTCCTCTATGTGTTAAGCTTTTGTTTCATCCATTACAATTGGCTAGTCTGAATCAATAATTTAAAAGTAAGTGTTTACACACATTCATGATTGTTGCATCAATATCGTGTTTTATGACAGCATGATGGATTTTTGTTATCCTACGTTAACTATGGAGGCTGTAACAGATGGCACAGAAACATTGTCTGTGGTGGCGGTTTTTACAGAATTGTTCTGGTGTTCCTGAAATAACAATAATTTTCCAACTAAATTTAGAGCAGAAAATTTCAGGGAAAAATACAGTTGTATTCATGACCCCAGTTTTGTTCAGATAGGTGTCCTAATTTGGAAATATGCCTCTTAAATTTGAAATAATTATAGCTTATGACTTCTCACTTGCCTTGTGTCGACCTTTAATTAATTAATTAATTAAAACATTTTTTAGTTATCAGGCAAACTGTTAGGGGGTTTGGAAAGCTTATATAAACTTTGAAAGAAAAGGAAGGAACCTGAACATTCAACTAAGATCACAACAGCTAAAAAAGGATTAAGATTTTTGTTTTGTATTCAAGGTATATATCATTTTAAATGAAAGAGAAAATTCTTACAAAATATTCTAACTTCCTAAAGCATTACCTTCCAGAGTGTTTATTACTCTTGTCGGTTTTTCAGCCTCCTTTAAGATCAATGCAACTGACTCCATTCTTCTGCACATGACCAACCTAACATGGTCATATTTGCAGTCTTTCCTATGTCAATCTTTAACACAAATAACTGATCTTTTTGATCAATTTTATAATTTCCAGTTTGTACACCTCAATTGTTACAGAAGCCATGCTTCTGTATTATTAGAGTTACATACTCTCAACAACAATAAGTAATTCGTATCGTAACAAGTAAAGTTAACATTTTGTAAATGGATTTAGCTGCAGATGTTTGCTAAAACACTTTGTTATCCAAATGAACTCAATAACTTCTTTTCAATTTGTTTACACTTCCAGGCTTGTTTATAGGTCAGAATGTGTTTGTACTACACAAATCTCATATTTCAGCAAAAAGCAAATCAGTGCGTTTCATTATTAATAGTAAGAAATTACTAGTAAATGTCTTTATAAAGTTTTGGTTGCAATATTTGTCATTAAACACCTACTTTGTGCTCACTGCTGCGCTATGTATGGAGCCTAATATTATTGCTTAAAGGAAAATGTTGGCAGTAAAGCTGACATCATTACTACTTTTAAGTTAGTAAGTGAACAAAAGTTTTCCTTGATTTTTCTTTTTCCTTTATTTTTTTACCTTTTTTTCATCTCTTGCTCAAAGTGTTATCTTTTGTGAGGAAATATTTGCTAAAACTAATGGCTTAATGCTCATCTGAATAGTTCACAGTCAGGATCCTATGCAAATTCTCCTCCAGAAAATGGTAATTTAGATTGCTGTTTCAGTGTATTTACTTCAGGTGATTGTTTCACTGAGCCAGTTTGTAGATGAAGAGATTGTGGAAGGGGGGAGAAGAAGAGTAGAAGGGTGGGGAATAGCTAAAAGGGTAAGGTTTGTCTATATTACATTGATGATATATATTGGATGTGTATTAGAATAATTGACATCTTTCAGATAATAACTTCAAACCTCCTGGATTCCACAGATTTTTTTTTACATAAGCAATGGGCAAGTCACTGAAGCATTTTTAAATATGGAGATGATCCAGCTTTTGCCTTCAAATAACTTATAAGCCAATATGTACAATTTAATAATTATTTACATGGATATAAGATGAATATGCATGTTACAAATATCTTTAAACTGTATAAATCAAGCCTTCAGTTGAAAACCCTTGATTAACGTCTACTTTAATCAAGTGATCCAATTTAGCAATAACTAGGTATAATACAGGTGAACAACATGAACCCCTGATATGGTGCACTGAGCAGAATACACATCCCCTTCTGTGATAGCCTTGCCAAAATTCACAACTTCTAAAATGCCTAGGTCATAAAAGACAAGAAAGACTGGGGAATAATTGAAGACTGAAGGAGCCTGAGGTGGAAAAAACAATAAATGCAATGTGGGCTTCTGGATAGGGTCTGAGAACAGATGAACGGCATTAGTGGAAACTGGTGATACAGGAATAAAGTCTGTTCTTTATTTAATATTACTATAATTGGTCATGGTACTATGACTATGTAAGATATTAACATTAGGGAAGTTAGGTTGAGAATAAATGGAACTCTTTGCACTATTGTTGCAACTTTTTTAAAAAGTCTAAAATCAGAATAGTTAAAAAAAAAACTCAAACTGTGTAAATTCCATCCAAAGATGTAATTGGAAATAAGAAAGAGATTGGTTATTCATAGCATTAACCATATGAATGATTGTCAGTGGTCATTTTAAGTTTTAGAGGTCTTTGTATGAATACTGACACTATAAAGTTTTAATGTGTTTTTTAAAAAACTTTATTGATATGTACTTAAAAATTGTTTTTGACTGGTTTTTGGTCAGAGCTGTCACTATTTAAGCTATACTTTCTGGGTGTTGTCCTAAATATTGTTAACTACATCTATAGTAGATTGTAGTACAAATAGTATTAATTTTTTTGGTGTATGAACAAATAAAGTACTTTTTGAGTATTTATACACATAAAAAGAAAACCCTTGATTATATTATTATGTCCTATGCTATACCAGATATTGATGTTGACATCAGAAATAACATCAATAGATACACTTGATCAGAATATGAAAGGAATTTTACCCAAGATTAAAGTAAACATTAACTTTATTTCAAACTTCACTTAAACATGAAGTTTAATTAAAGTCATAAGATATATTTGTAGATAATGGGAAACTTTGTCCCTGCCTTGAACAAATTATTTCCCTTCCTTTAAATATATATAAGTGCTTTTTTGGTCACAATATTTTATTTACTGTTATAAAAGTTTTTCAAATATCAATGTCTTTTACACTGCAAATTTGAATTTTCTAATGAGGTCATTTTGGGGGCAGATTATCTCCAATTCACATTGTATACAAATTAATGGAACTTTCAAAAAATTATGGATTCCAGTTCCCTCCATGCTGTCACAAAGGGTAGGAGCTCCTTCTTTCTTTCTGCTGTATAGTATTCCATTGTGTAAATGTACCACAGTTTTTGATCCACTCATTTACTAATGGGCGCTTAGGCTGTTTCCAGCACTTGGCTATACTAAATTGTGCTGCTATGAACTTTGGGTTGCATAGGTTCTTCTGAATTGGTGTTTCAGGAACTGGAGATCATTATACTAAGTGAAATAAGCCAGGAGGTGAAAGAAAAATACCATATGATCTCACCTATAAGTGGAACTTGATCAACAAAACAGACAAGTGAGCAGAATAGAACCAGAGGCATGGAAATTAATAACAGTTTGACAGTGACCAGAGGGGAGGGGAGAGGAAGATAACAGGGGAGAGAATGGGGAAGGGTTGCCAAGGAACATACGGATACATGGACAAAGCCAAAAAGGGTAGGATTGAGTGTGGGAGGTGGGAAAATGGGGACAATTGTAATTGACCAACAATAAAAAAAATAGAGAGAGAGAGAGACACCAAGACAACTTCTTTCTCTGTTTTTCCACCATGTGAAGACACAGAAAGAAGGTTGTCATCTAGAAGATAGGAAGGAAGCTTTCACTAGAAAATGACTATACCAGCACCTTGTTCTTGGACTTCTAGCCTCTAGAACTATGAGAAAATAAATTTCTGTTGTTTAACTAAAAAAATATGGGATTCCTTTGGTCCAACCAAACACATTGTAAATGTAATTAAGGGAAGGAAGAGAAGCAAGAAGATTTAAGAAAGAGGATGTGGAGGAACAGGGAGAATCTTTTTACCATGAAAAGCATCCAACAGCTTTATTTCAAAACAATATGTAAGATAGTATTAGAAATGCTATTTTAGCTCAGTCGATTGAGTGCGGTCTATGAAGCAAATGGTCTCGGGTTCAGTTCCCAGTCAGGGCACATGCTTGGGTTGCGGGCCTGGTCCCCAGTGGGGGCTACGTGAGAGGCAACCACACATTGATATTTCTCTCTCTCTCTTTCTCCTTCCCTTCCTCTCTCTAAAAAAATAAACAAACATTAAAAAAATGTCATTGTATCTCCTTGTTCTCCTTAGTGAGAGACAGTTAGAGACGACCGAATCCTGAGAAACTTGTGTGGAACAGAAAATGTCACAAAGGGTGGTAATGTGGATATTGCAAACTTTGAAGATCTTAAATTAAGTGGTCTTAATTTCAATCACAATTTACATTGTTAAGGTTGCATAATTTATTTTATTGTATTGTATTTTTCCCATTACCATTTATTCCCCTTATACCCTCTTCCACATTTCAATATACAGAATTTTTCTTTTGTTGCTTGCTTTACAGACACAAACTATTTAATATATTCAAAAACATAAAAAAGTTTATTATATAATTTTTTAAAATGAAGAAAAGTATAATGAGGAAATCAAAGTTACATGTAATCCCACTCTCCAGCCATAACCACATATCAGTTGGGACTCCATTGATTGTGAATGATAGAAATCTGATCTGAGTCAGATAAGCACAGGAAGAAATGAATTTATTTAGAGATAGTGTATTGTTTTGCAGAAATAAAATTTTAGAAAAACTGCCCTTCATTCATGAAGTAGTGACTTACCAGGTGGCTTAAATATACTACTCTCGGTATCCTCCCAATTAAATATCTTTCTGTTTGGAATAGTTGTTACTTGGTGTTTATTGACAACAACTGAGAATGCTGACTGAAACTGTCAGCTGCTAAAGCAGTAATTTTGAGGATGGGGAGCTGCTAAATGTGACAAGCTGTAGGGTTTGCTGGGGCTCAGGACTTTGGCCAGCACGAGTGCCTGGGGAATGGGCCATAGGACTTCTAGGACGATTCAGGGAGGTTAAAGGAAAAATGTGAGGACACCAAGGAGAGACGTTATCTATTTCCCAGTTTTGTCTAAAATGACCTGAAGTTCATAAACCATGCAGAAATATTTGAGCAAGTTGAGCACAAAGGGGCAGAAAAAGCTGGGCAAAATCAGAAACAGATGGTGTTGTGACATGATCCCTCAACTGGGGTTATGCACCTGAGTTCAACAGACCACTGGGCGAACGTCCAAATCCCAGCCTAGTTAGGATGTCCTTGATAATTAAGGCTAATTAAGTTGTCCTTTTGTGTAAGTCCAATGCTGGAACATTCACTATATTGCGAATAAATCTTATTTTGGGTGGGCATTTTTGTAACAAATATTTTTTTGTCATATAGGAGGTGAAATTACAATATTTACCCTTAAATATTAGTCTATACCTTAGGGTACATTTGAATTGAAAAGTATAGAATTTATCATCCTCTAAATATTACTATAGATTGTAAATTCCACTATATGCACATACATAGATATTGACTATAGTAAAATCTTTCCTTAAATTGTTTTCAGTATTTAAGGGAATTAAGTTTCACAAATTTAGGACTTAGGAAATAAGTTACAGAAAATTATAAAATCTTAAATGTAGCTTCAATTGACTATAAAGAATAAATGCCATTTAAAAATATCATTTTTGTTTTATTTCTGTTTTCTTCATTATATATTATTTAAGGTTACTACGGAAAGTCTATATTTAGAATAATTACATTTAAGCTTGAGCTTTTTCTGCTTTCCTCGTATATGCTTGTTTTCTATCTTTTATTAACAAATGAATTGTTTTTGTATGCAAATTAAATGCAGTTAGTATTTGCAACTCTGATTCTTACACACTGTTGTTTATCTTTGTGGGAAATAAAAACAACTTCATTAAACTGTATTTGTCATCAGATATGTTAGAGGTAAAATTCCTCATTTTAGGAAGCACATGTCTTTCTTGTTCATGTGTTTAATGCATATTAAATATTGATTATAAGAACACACTCTGGGTGTGCAGCATTTTTAGTGTAAGAAAGGAAAGCAGTCTATTTCACATATTCCTTATATTTTTGCCTGAGGAAATAAAATTGCTTGCATAACATTTGAATTATGTATATCAATTACATCTTCCATTAAATATGGACTGATTTTTGCTGGCACATTCAAGGATTGTGAAAGAAAGTTTTTGCTTAATTTTAAAATAACTACTTTCTACCTTTCCTTTTCAATCTCTTATCTTTTCCTTTCTCTGAATAACTTTTTGACACAAGGAATCTGTTATAGTAACTCAAATAGAACACCTTATAAAGACTTACATGTACAGAGACTAATGGGGCATGCATGCACAGGCTATAGATTAATTCACACATGCAAATATTCTTTGATACAGCAAGCATATACTTACGGATTTTTTGATAAATGGTTTGATATGCAAAAGTTTAAATTTTATCAGTCTTACAGTGAATTTGTTCCTTTTTTTTTTGGGTAAAATGTTCAGAATGTTTGAGCTTTTTCTTAGGTCTGCATTCAACTATCACCTAACTACTACTTATGCCAGTTTTACACGGAAACGGAATGTCTCCTGGAGTAATGCCTGGCTGTTGTACTTGATATTAGTTCAGCATTATTAATAAAACAGTGCCTGCTACCTGTAGGGCACAGTGTCTGCTGTGGTATGTTTTTAAGGTGGTTCTTAGAAAACATTATGGTACTTCTTAAGTGGTTAATGAGCTAAATGTTCACAAGAAACCCTTAATTACTATTTTGATGACTAATTTCTCATAACAAACCTTTGGCAGTGAGTACTTTTTAAAAAATTTTATCAAATTTATTGGGGTGATATTGGTTAATAAAATTACATAGGGTTCAAGTATACAGTTCTATGATACATTATCTGTGTATTACTGTATGTGTTCAGCACCCAAAGTCAAATCTCCTTTTGTGACAGTGTATTTGACCTCCTTTACCCTTTTCTGCCCCTCCACATTCCCCTCTCCCTGGTAACCACCATAATGTTGTCTGTATCTAGGAGGGGATTTTTTTTGGGGGGGTCTGGCTTGTTCGTTTGTTGCTTTTTGTTTTATATCACACATATGAGTGAAATCAGATGGATTTGACATTTTCCATATGACTTATTTAACTTAACCTGACATTCTCAAGATCCATTCTTGTTGTTGCAAATGGAGGTATTTCAAATTCTCTTATGTCTGAGTAACATTCCATTGTATATACACACCACATCATCTTTATCCTCCCTTTATCAAAGGACACTTCATTTGTTTCCATGTGTTGACCACCGTGAATAATGATATAAGGAACATAGGATACATATATCTTTAGGAATAAATGTTTTCATAATCTTCAGGTAGCTACTCATAAGAGGGATTTCTGGGTCATGTGGTTACTATATTCTTAATATTTTGAGGAACCTCTATACTGTTTCCATAGTGGCTGTACCAATTTACATTCCTACTGGCAGTGAATAAGGGTTCCTTTTTCTCCACACCCTTTCCAACACTTGTTATTTACTTTTGTTGTTGATTGAACAGCCTTTCTAACCGGCGTGAAATATTGTCTCATTGTGATTTGAACTGATAAGAACAGACACTACACTTGATCTTAGCCTAAAGGCCAAGTGATTTTGATTTTCATTTTCTAATAGCGTAGTGAAACTGAGCATCTTTTCATACATCTGCTAGACATTTGTGTGTCTTCTTGAGAGAAGTGTCTGTTCAGGTCCTCTGCCCATTTTTTAAATTGGATTGTTTATTTTTGTTGTTGTTGTTGTTGGGTTGTCTAAGTTCTTTGTATATTTTAAATATTAACCCCTTGTCAGATCTGTTGTTTTCAAATATTTTCTACTGTTTGGTTGGTTTCCTTTTTGTTTTGTTGGTGGTTTCATTTGCTCTTCAGAAGCTTTTTAGTTTGATGTAGTTCCATTCATTTATTTTTGCTTTCACTTCTGTGTCTTTGAGGTCAAATTTATAAAAGGTATCCAACTGGGAATGAAGAAATAAAATTGTCAACCTTTGCAGATGACATAATTTTTCATATAGAAACTCTAAAGACTCTACCATAAATGAATAGTAAAGTTTCAGAATACAAAATCAATGTACAATAATCCACTGCATTCTTATGTATTCACAATGAAATTTGAGAAAACAAAATGAAAAAGCAATTAGTTTTGCAGTTGCAACAAAAATAATAAAATTATTTGTTATAAACTTAAAGGATGTGAATGACTTATACACTGGAAACTACAAGATGTTATTAAAAGAAATTTAACAAAATACAAAGAAATGGAAAGAAATTCTGTGTTCAAAATCTTATTGGAATTTTTAAGAAATATCACAAAAATTATTAGATTTTATGAAATCAAAAAAGACCTTCAATAGCCAAAACAATCTTGAGGGTTCTGAAAACAAAGCCAGAGGTATCATAATCCCTGACTTCAAATTATACTTCAGGGCTACAATAATAATACAAGATGGTACTGACAGAAAACCAGACAAATGGGAAAAGAAAACCTCTTTACTGAATGGTGCTAGGAAAATTGGAAAGCCACATGCAAAAGAATGAAACTAGACTGCTGTTTAAAATCATATACAAAAATTAACAAAATGGATCAAAGGTCTAAATATAACATCTGAAACAATAAAATACATAGAAATAAACCTAGATAACTAAAGTTAACAACCTTGGTGTTAAGCAGAACTAGTTAGTGCTAATTTATTTCTCAAAGATGACAAGAAAAATGTTAATATTATATATTTCTATCACTTATGGTTATTGAGTCAAAAGGACTATTTGTTAATGACTATAATAGTTTTAAAAATTTTAAGAAATGAAAAAGTTGATTTAATTGCTTTAAAAGCATTATATAATTAAAGGTAAATATTTAGAATAGAAATAATAGAATTAAATGCATATTGACAATCTGATTTTATTGTTAATTGGTACTCTGATCTTCCTGAAGAGAACAAATGAAAGAATTAAACCAGACGAAGGGACTTCTTATTTGAATCTTTTCCAGTATCTAGATACGTGTGCATTAGTGTGTCCATGTGCACATCTACACACAGAGTCAGTGATCCTACATCTCTTGTGAATCCCATAGAATAACAGCTTTCATCTACATGCAAAACACTCCCTTTGTTCATGGTGACATTTTTGTGTAACATGATAGGACAAAGCCTAAACATGCTCTGAAATGATTTTCTTTAAACTGGAGAATCCATAAAGATGAAAAATATTATGTATTATTTTATTTTAAATTTTACTTAACTATCATTTAAACATCACATAACCTTGTCTTTATGATCTGTTTATAACTTGAGGGATTGATATACTTTAAAATCCTGGAGCAAATGCTTATTATAATATGATTATTTTAATATGTTCAGATAATTTTTTAAAAATGTCTAAGATGCACAGTCTCAGCACCAACATAATCTTGGATGCATGTATAGTGATTTTAAAGATACATTGATTTATTAAATGGACATATTAAAATATACTAAATTGTTATTCAATGTGACTTTTTTTGCAAGTGCACTCTAACAAGGCCAGATATCAATCTCCATTTTTGTTGTCTCTGGAAAGTTCTACTTTCTGTTTTCTTTTTTATGAATCTAGATAAAACTTTAGTCATTAATCAGAACTTTTCTTTATAAAGACCAGATTTTCCTTTTTAGGAGGAAGTATATTTTGCATGGGAGGTTTATATTCTTCTTTGTTCTCATTTTTGTGACCTGTTACATAGGCAATAAGGATATAATAGAATTTTGGATAGTACCTCTGTGATTGTGATCAGGTATCTGAAAGCATTCTTAAGTTTGGTTGGCCATGAAAATAATTCTTTCAAGTGAAAAACAAATCATTATTGAGATATTGTAAGAATTTAGGATCTCACCTGGACTGTGTGGCTGAGTTGATTGGAACATCTCATGCATGGAAGCATTGCCAGTTTGATTTACCATTCTGGCCACATGTCTGAATTTTGGGTTTGGTCCCTGGTTGGGTCAGATACAGGAGGCAGCCAATCAATGTATCTCTCTCACATTTATTTCTCTCTCTCTCCCTCCCTCCCCATTCTTTTCTCTCTCTCTCTCTCTAAAAATCAATGGAGACATGTTTTGGGGTGAGGATCAGAAAAGAAACTCAGGTATCTCAGTTACATGTAAATTTCTTCTAGACCAATTTGGTGCCTGAATTATTTGTAATATTGCAATTTTCTTACTCCATATGAACAAGACAAACCTAGTCTTTCTTTCATTCTATTTCATGAATAATATTTTTCACTGAAACATATTTCCCATTTTTACAATAGATTTTATGGAAAATCGTGTTTAGGAAAATAAGACATTAATAGTACTGTTAAGAACAATGTGATTAGGCCAAATATTCACCTGCTGTTTAGTAACACTGTGCAAATCTCAGGCTTCTCCTGAGCAAAGACTTTCAAGTTTGTATTATTACCAAAAATTTATAGTCCAGTGATGTGGACAAATGGCTAAATTGAAGCCATTAAATTCATTCAGTTTGAGATCAGAGCCAATTAAACCTGAACCTCTAAAGGTGAAAGTCTAATATATTAAATCAATATATTGTGAAGCTTCATGCAAGATGGTTCTAGGCCATTAAAATATGTTAAACATTGAAATATTAATAATTCATGAAACAAGAAAGTCCATAACGTGTTCAATTTCAATATCTTTATCATTTGCACCCTCGACTAGATTCTACTGCATTTCAGTCATATAAATATTAGAAAGTATTTGTAGGTTGCCAGTGTTTTATAAATAAAAAATATGCTTATATTTTGCCACATAAAACACTTTGAAAATTTGGAATAATTATTTAAAATTATTAAATAATCTTTGAGAGACTAGTGCTATGGAGAAAATTTTTTGATTACTAAGTTTTTCAGATCAAACTGTCTAAAAGGAATTTGTGCTCTATAAGTCCACTTCCTTTCACAATGAAGAGTACATCATATAAATAGAAAAACCTGCTGACTAAATCAATGGACACACACACACACATTGTGTAAATCAATGGGGTTAGGGATTTTAATCTTTTCTTTCCACTAGTGTATCCCTTGTATACAGAACTGTCTCTAGAATACTGTGGAGATTTAGTAGATATTTCTCAAATGAGGAAAATACCCAACAATATAGAAAATACATAAATAGATATCTTGGGCCTCTAAGTATTTTAATCAGATACCACTTGGGTTCTGTCCCACACAGTTTTTTCTTCCTCTGACCTCTATCAAGAGCTACAATCCAAATTCTTATCAGAAACCACATCACAAACCATATCACTATAATTTGGTTTGAAGTAAACAGTAACTTTCATATCTTACAAAAAGTAAAAGTACACCTATTACTAGGATTCTTGGTGGTACATATTTTAATAAATGGGTAGTATGTCTATATTTTTATATAAATTTTTTCAGTTTTACTAGAACATTGACTTCTTTTGGCATTTAAATTAATTATTTAAGCATGTTTCTGGAGGTAAAGAAAATTTAAGATAAACTGTTGTAACAAAATAACATAAATGAAATATTCTTGTTCCAAAGTACAAACCTGAATCTGATCAAATATCTAGATCCAATTAGCAATGTTTTAGGAAATACAAAACAAAAGAAGAACGTCATGGAGATATCTTAAATAAAATCCAAAATTTTAGAATATGCTTTGGGAAGGTGACTCAATTTCACCAACAAATAAATTGTGATGATGAGGAGAGAGAGGGAAGGAAAACCTATACATTAAAAAACAAAAACAAAAACAAAAACAAAAAAACTACCCTGGCTGGTGTAGCTTAGTGGATTGGGTTGTGGGCCAGGTCCCCAGTGGGGGCCATGTGAGAGACAACCACAAATTGATGTTTCCCTCCCTCTCTTTCTCCCTCCCTTCCCCTGTCTCTAAATAAATAAATAAAATATTTAAAAAAATCTTATCACCCAATCTTAATAAGGTTTTAGATGAAACTTAGTGTGTTAAAATTGTCCATTATGAAGACCTGTCCAGAAAAAGTCCAGCCATTCTTAATATGAGAATTGTTTTCATGACATTGATGTAACCTGGCAGCCAAGGAAGAGGGGACTGGAATGTACATGTGTGAACAATGATGACTTTGTTGTACTCGTCAGTGGGGGCAGTAGATACCATTGAGTGAGCCTGTGTATTGTGTAGCTGTGATATTCAAAATGACTGAACAAGTAGAGCAACGAATCTCATCAATTTTTTGCATTAAGCTTGAACATTCCTCCATAGAAACTATTTGGATGATTCAGAAGGCTGCAGCTATGGGCAAATGGTGATTGGCAGCTTCACCAGAACAATGTACCCACTTGTGCATCACATCTCATGCAGAGTTTTTTGGTAAAACATCAAATCACCCAGGTGACTCAACTCCCTATAGCCCAGATTTGGTGCCCTGAGACTTCTGGCTTTTCAAAAAACTCAAATCACTTTTGAAAGGGAAGAGATTTCAGACAGTCAATGAGATCAGAAAAATACTACAGGGCAGCTGATGGCAACTGAGAGAACTGTGTGAGGTCCCAAGGTGCCTACTTTGAAGGGAACTGAGGTGTCATTGTCCTATATACAATGTTTCGTGTATCTTTTTCAATAAATGTCTGTATTTCATATTACATGACTTAATACCTTCTGGACAGACCTCATTGTATGTTTCCTGTTTACTAAAAGTTCTTAAACAATAACCACTAGCATCTGAAAACTCTCAGGATAGTTTAGAATTTATCACCCTTTAAATATATAACTAGTTTGAAATGCTTATGTTTTTACCCTTAAAAGTCTTCAAATATACTGGCATTTAAATATTCTAGGATATATGGCAACATGGATATCAAGGATATGTACAGTTTGTGGTTTAGGTTTAAAAAGATAAGTGATATCATTTCTGAGAATAAATCCAAAATTTCATTGATATTTTAGATATTTCTTATCTAGGCAAACAAATAAAACACACATTTCAGTACTGGCTGAATTTAAATCTAGCCAACTTTAAATAAAACCTTTATCATAATTTTACTAACACACAAACATTCCCTTTTTTCACATTGTAAAAATAGAAAATTATTACATCACATGAAAGATAACTGACAGGAAGGGTGCCCTTGTTAGATAATAACTACAATGAATCGCATGTCATCTGTCATATTCATCAAAACATTATGTCATTGTGATGATGTTTGATTTATGTTCTTCCGGAAGGTGAATAGTTAGACAAAAACACATTTTGAATTAATATGTGAATGAGTAAAAAGAGTACACTACATATTTTATTAAGGGTATTTATTTTTATTATGTTTAAACTTGGGTTCCTATTTTCTTTAACATTGTTATAAAAATAATTATTTTAGTGTTCATGATTAAAATATCTCTGCGTGAGAAAATACTTAACAGAAAAGTGTGATTTAAAAGAATTAAACAGTAACTCAATTACTGTATCGCTCAAGGCTTATAAATACCAATTTAAGATTACATTTACTTGTAAACATGAACATAATAACGCATTCTAAAGTATTTTTAAAGTACATTAGCATACATTTTAAAGTTAAATGTAACTAAAATAATATATTGAATAACAAAAATGAATAACACAGTTGAAATTCAGCACCTTATACTTTCAAATTTTATTGAAAGTTTATTGTAATTGCCAGGTAGACAATTAGAGTCTACCTGATCTTCAGTTTTCTGGAATAACTCAAGTTCAGATATAGTTTTACAACTGTAACTTTAATTTTCTTTTATTTTCTGGTATTTCACAAACTGACCATTGCACGATAAAATTATTGTATTAAAGTACTGTACATATAAAATTTGAGGCACTTTTCCAATTACAAATATAAGTACAAAAATTATGTGGAAGAAAGCCAAGGGCAAATGAAAAACCTAAGTAGGGTTTTATTGTGCTTTCTAAATTTATTTCCAAGTTGTCTTGAATTATGCTTATTTTGCATTTTTTCATTTCTAGCTCAAAAGTAGCATAGAAAGTAACATTTTATTAGTATTATAACATGAAGTTTTAAACGATGTCAAATTTTTATCCAGTCACCTTTTTTAACATTATTTTTACACATTTTATTTTATTTTTAATTTAAAAATCTTTTCAATTACAGTTTGCATTCAATATTATTTTTACTAGTTTCAGGTGTATGGCATAGTGGTTAAATAATTACATACTTTACAAAGTTTCCTCCTGACATTTCCAATACCCACCTGGCACCATGCATAGTTATTACAATATTATTGACTGTATTTCATATGCTGTACTTTACATCTCCATAACTATTTTGTAACTACCAATCTCTACTTCTCAAACTCTTCACTTTTTCACCCAGTCTGCCAGCCCCCATCTCACATGGCAATTATCAGTCTATTTTCTGTATCTATGAGTCCGTTTCTGTTTTGTTTATTTTTTATATTGTTCTTTAGATTTCACATGTAAGTGAAATCATATGGCATTTATCTTTCTCTGATTGACTTATTTCACTTTGCATAATACCCTCTAGGTCCATCCATGCTGTCACAAATGGTAAGATCTTGTTCTTTTTTATGGCTGTTTATTATTTCTTTTTAATGTTTTTTCTCTTTTTTAAGAAGATCCTTTTAACATTTATTATAATAGTGGTTTGGTGATGATAAACTCCTTTAGCACTTTCTTGTTTTGGGAAGCTCTTTATCTCTTTCTCTAGAATTGATGATAGCTTTGCTAGGTATAATAATCTTGGTTGTAGGTTCTCGCTTTTCATCACTTTGAATATTTCATGTTAGTGTTTTCTGGCCTGCAAAGATTCTGTTGGGAAATCTGCTGAAAGTTGTATTGAGCTCTCTTGAAGGTAACTCCTTTTCTCTTGTGGCTTTTAAGATTCTTTCTCTGCCTTTAATCTTTGGCATTTTAATTATGATGTGTCTTGGTGTGAGTTTCTTTGGGTTCATGTTATTTGGGACTCTCTGTGCTTCCTGGACTTGTGTGTCTGTTTTCTTTACCAGGTAAGGAACATTTTTCTTTCATTAATTTTTCAAATACATTTTAAATTTCTTGCTCTTTCTTTTCTTCTCTGACACCCCCATGATGTGAATGTTGGTAGGCTTGAAGTTGTTCCAGAGGATCCTTATGTTATCTTCATTTTTTGGATTTTTTTTTTGCTGTTTGGATTAGGTCTTTCTTGCTTACTTATACTGCAAATTGATTATTTGATTCTCTGCTTCATCTACTATAGATTCCCTGTGATTTATTCATCATTTAAGTTAATTTTTCATTTCTGACTGGTGATATTTTATGGTTCCCATGTCCTTTTTTATGCTGCTGAAGTTCTCATTAAGTTCTTTGAGCATCATTATAATCATTGTTTTGACCTCTGCATCTGGTAATTTGCTTTACTCCATTTCATTTAGTTCTTTTTCTGGAGATTTCTCCTGTTCTTTCATTTTTTACTTTTCTTTGTCTCATCATGCCACACCCCTGCATTTGTTTCTATGTATTAGGTAGAGCTGCTCTGTTTCCCCTCCCTGGTAGAGTGGACTTGTGCAGTAGATGTCTTATATGGCCCAGTGGTGCAGCCTCCTTGCTCACCTGAGCTGGGATGTCTAGGTGTGCCCCATGTGTGGTTTGTGAGCACTGTCCTCTTGCAGTTGAGCCTTGATTGTTTTGGGTACATCAGTGGGAGTGATTGATGCCTGGCCAATTAGCTGTGAAGACCGGCTGTGACTATAACAGAGCAGCTGCTGTGTAAGGGCTGACCCTACCAAAGAGAAGTTGCTTCAGTGAGGTTTTGATGACCACCATATGTGACACTTGAGTCTGTCACTTGTGGTAGGGTCATATTCCAGCATGGTCTGAAGCTGTCTACCAGTTTCACTAGCTCTGGAGCCTCCCTGGAGGTTCAAGGTCAGTCACAGTCTGTGTCCCACCTGGGGCCACCTGACACCAGCCACAGAATGTTCCACAGATGGCCGCTACTTGTGCTGGATTTGGAAGTGCCCAGGAGTGGCCAACTTGTGATCCAAGGCCAGCTACTACTAGTGCCGAGCCTGGGGCCACCTAGCAAGAGGTATGGGTACCCAAAGGGCAGATGCTGCAAGAGAGGTTTTAGAAAAGTCTAAAGCAAGAGGCAAGAGAAGTCATTTGTATGAAACATAAAGCCAAAATCATGTTAAATTAAAAGTGAAATTCACTTAATTATGATAGGGATGACCAGAACACTAATAAAGCAAGTGCATTAATAATCACAATAGAAAAATTATTTATTAATAACTAGTATTTTCTTCAGGTTTATCAACAGAATTTGTCATAATCATTAAAATCCTGTTTTGAAAATTTTCAAAACCTCATTTTATACCATTTACACAGAATTATAGATACTTGAAATGGAAAAGACCATAGAATTCATCTAGAGAATACTGTCAAAAAGAAATGAGTCACAAAGGTGAATGATAAATATTATCCAAAATATTTGTAGCTATATTAAAAAGGTAAAAAGAACATGTGTAAATAATTTTAATAATTTGTTGTATCAAACCTAGTATATGCAAAATGTTTATATTTCAACATATAATTAATATAAAATCCTAATGATATATTTTATGTTTTTGAAAATTACTATGTATTTTACATTTATAGAACATTTTCATTTGGAATAGCATGTCAAGTATTCAATAATCACCTGTTTCTATTGCCGGCTATGTTGGATGGCACAGATACCCCGTACCCTACTACATGATCTTCAGGTGTGAAACTGTTTATTTAAAAGTGAGCTGATGTGGAGGGAGGCTGTACAGGTGATGTATTTAGATAGTTACTAGCTTCCAACAAAGGCAACAGTGCTATTGCATACAAGCATAAACCCTTGAGACTGTAGCAGCTGAGTCCTGAGTCTCCTCCTATTAACAAGCTGTATGACAATGGAACATTCTATTTCTTTCCATTTGCTCAGTTTTATCAACATTAAAGTGGGAATAATGATGATTATTGCATGGAGTAGTTTATTCATTGTATGTAAAGTTCTTGGTATGTTATGAGAATTATTGTAGTAGTGCTGTTTTACTCCACTTACTATCTTTATGTAAATCTTGTAACTCCTATCATTTACTTTCTACTGTTACAAATTAGTTTGCAATAATTATTGATTGTAGAATGCATTTCAACATAGTAGGAGTTTCTTGAATCAGTATGTTATTGTTAAGTAAAATATGTACACTTTTATAACTTATTTGCAAGGCCAAGTAACTTATCTTTTCAGAACTGGATATTAAAATCTATAATAAACTGTTAACATTTCAAATATTTCTCAGTTTATACTATTTACCCTAATACCAAATTTAGCCAATTCTATTTTTTCATAGTATTTAAATAAAGTTTCTGTATATTTTCATGTAACATTTTAGTTCATGCTGGACCAAACTCTTTATTGTTCTTTTCCTTTTTAATCTCTATTTACAATGCTACTTGACTTCGTTTGGTCATTTTGAACTTTTTTTCTGTGCTTCTTACAATATGTCTATACTCCTGTGCTACTGAGGCAACCAAAACTGAATGCCATTTTAGTGCCATTTATCAGAATTACATAAAGAATGCTATCACCCATGTGTTCCAGAATGGCATGATTCTTTGCCTACAGATAAAAGTAAGTATAAACTTTCATGCATTTCATTGAAGCATTAGCCAGATCTTTTCAGTGGATAACTAAGTTACTCTTAGAAGAGAAGAATGAAAATTAATAAGAGTCAGGCAGAGATTCTAAAAGAAATCAAGTCTATTCAGCAGCTTATCCAGAATCTGTTTCTTGTGCTTTGTTTGGTGTGGCTCAGTGGATTGAGTGAACCAAAGGCTCCCCGGATCACTTTCCAATTGGGTCACATGCCTGGGTTGTGGGCCACAGCCCCAGTAGGGGGAGCATGAGAGGAAATCACACATTGATTTTCTCTCCCTCTCTTTCTCCCCGCCTTGCTCTTGCTCTAAAAATAAGTAAACAAAATGCTTTTTTTAATCTGTTTTTTGTTTTATTTTTTAAAGAGGAACTTTAGGCCTAGAATTGGACTTTTCAAAAATTATTTGAGTCACATAGATATTTCTCTAAAGTTAATGGGAGTGGGGAAGTGAGGAAAAGTAAAAGATGAGAAAGATAAATGTATGCATGACAATGAAATTTATAAATTACTCATGTGTAAATGTATCAGGATACAGAAAATGTATCATATAAATCTGTTCTTGTTTTGTCTGAGAATGGTAGCTAAGCAAACTAAAAAAGGTACATGCTAAGCTAAATTTATGAAGAAAGGTATTTTAAAGTGACTTTTACTTTGGGAAAATTCTCAACAGAAAGACAAGATGAAATGCTAATGCAGTCAAGAAACTGACCATGTGAGGCAACCATAGGAATTAGGCTACTAACTATCATGGGTACTGTTTTAGCTAATTGAAGAAAAGAATATTGTTTCTGTAATTCTTTGTGAATCTGTTTGTGTATTAAATTCTATTGAATTAATTTGGATGTATAATATCATATTATAGCTCATAATTGCAGAAAATCTAATTTTTCTTTGACCAAATCTCCATATTCCAGTTCACAATTATGCTTTAATAGTAGATAAATACTCCCAAGGAATAAGAGAACCAACTTTCTAAATGATTATCATTAAATTTTGGTATAGGAAACATTGAAAAGTCATTGAATTAAAATTCCAATATTGACAATATTGTGTTGTTGACATTTATATGCCAACATGTAAATGCCAAGATATTGTATTTTTCAAAATTCAGGCAACAAGTCTTTAGTCAAAAATTGTGTTTATTCTGAATAAACATTACTCTGCTTAGACTGTAGAAAGTAGAGTATATTGGCAATTTTTAATTTTTAGTCTGCACTTAAATGTTGAATACACTGAAGTACATAATGTAAAAATATTTTAATGATTACACCAGTGATTGTACTCAAACTCAATTTAAATAATATTTCAATCATATAGCTTTACACTTTAGGCAATAGTTAACATATTCATTACTTAACTGTTTTCTGTTCTCAAAGTTACATCTGTAGAGGGAGATTTATCTTTTTCAAAAAAATAAATATACAGGCTTATCATCTAATAACAATTTTTAAGAATGGCATCAGGTACATGATGGTTCTTTACTGATTTCAGTTTAAAAATTCACCTACAATTTCACATTATATTTCAGAGTAAAATGTATTTCTAATGTGCTAAGGGAAAATGGATATTTATGATTACTTCTTGTGGAAAAAGGAATTAGTAATCCATTCTCCCTGATACCTTCTAGCCTGTAGAGTTTCTTTTGAGAAATGAGATGATAGTCTTATTGGAGCTCCCCTGTAGGTAACTAGCCGCTTTTCTCTTGCTGATTTTAAGATTCTCTCCTTATCTTTAAAATTTGTCATTTTAGTTATGATGTGTCTTGGTGTGATCTTCTTTGAGTCCACCTTATTTGGGACTTTCTGTGCTTCCTGGACTTGAATGTTTATTCACCAAGTTAGGGAGGTTATCTTTCATTATTTTTTCAAATAGAGTTCCAATATCTTTTTTTTAAGTGAATATGCTAACAACTTAAAAAAAAACATTATTTATTTATCTTTAGAGGGGAAGGGAAGGAGAGGAGAGAAACATCAATGCATGGTTGCCTCCCATGCATCCCCCGCTGGGAACTGGCATTCCCACAATCCAGGCATGTGCCCTGACTG
>PVKM010007100.1:0-42386 GCA_004027735.1 Carollia perspicillata | reverse complement strand
TCTCTGCTCCCTGAAAGATCCTTCAGCCAAAACAAATACCACACACTTCCTTTAAGGCTCTAGTCTGTCTCCTCTAGGAGCCATCCCGGACCACTCCGTTTCATTCTGACCTTTCTCTGCATTTGTGGGGGGAGTAGGTGAAGGTAAGCACTACATGTAACAGCCTGGCTATATGTACAAACTTTTCCTTAGCCCTTGAGTTAGACTGTGAACTGAGCTGCGATAGGAAACAGTGGCCTCCACCACACGCCCCAGCACACCACCTGATGATAATTAATGACTAGGCCCTTGACTGGCTGTGGGCATTGCATCAAATGCGATGATTTTTCTTTTAAATTTTAGTATTGTCCCAGGAGCTTAAAGATGTTTAGTCAGGTACTTGTAGTAGTCTCAAAAGTCTCTGTACAAGAATTTTCAAATCCAAATACATTGATAAGTGAAGCTAATCTGTTTGCTATAGAGAAACATATTTAGAGTCTAAAGAACTTCCATTTTGACCCTATAGTAATACTGCAGTTTTTATTTGTGTTTTAAGACTGTTACATGCAAATTGAGAGCCTAAAGAAAACAGGTGAATGTCATGGTGCTTCCATAAGGTAAAAGAGGTTAAAAAGATGTTTGGAAATCACCCTTATTCTGAGAATAATATTTAAAGATACTTAATCGCTAACTTTTTTTTTGGCCCACAATAGTTTAGATATCTTTTACAGAGACGTTTCACCCTGCTGACTTGGGGTTAAGTTGGTCGAGATCCTGAAATGACAGCGGGGTGTATGGTCGGGGAAACTCGGAGAGCGTCCTGCTCTGAGACGGCTGTAGCTTAGCTGCTATCAGAATGGGAAACTTTCCCCCTCTCCCGCTCCTTCTCTTGACGCCTTCCTCCGCCCTGCATCTGACTCTCTCCCTGGCCCAGTGTGCGTGGGGACCAGAGCATTGATGAGCACGGTACTCTGCTCTGGAGCTCTGTGAATGATGCCATTGAGAGCGGTTCCGCATTGTTGAGTCTCACTGGGTGCCTCCCACCCCCCTTCCTCGTATGATCCAGCATCCAGACTGCCACAGCGACCTTAACGTTGCTTTTCCCCCTCATTTTATACTTTATGTGCATTTATTGGACTTATTTGGCACATTCAAACACTGACCTGCCGTTCTAAGAATTTGATGATGGGTCCTAGGGAACTGTCCTTGTCTCTTGCTTTGTTGAGAAATGACATGAGTGGTGTCATCGCCAGGGTTCACAAGCTGAGGTCCACTATGATTTCACAAGCAAAGCTTCTATATAGTCCATTGCTTGAAAACAGACTGTGCATATAAATGTGAAATTTCTATTTTGCTGGCCTAAAAACCAAAGAAGAGAACCTATTGCAAATGAAGTCTGTCTTCTAATGTTGATTGAATCCTCTCCATGGCTAAATTTGCAAACAATTTTTTCATCAAAAACATTTGGGTGGTTTAAAAGTGAAATCATTGTAGTATAAATGCTTTAAATCCTTCCTAATCTTTGCACAATTTTATCACATTGAAGATGTAATTGATTGTTATTTGACTAATTATTTGTAGAATGTCTGTATTATTTATTAGTGGAAATATTTTTTCCTATTACAAGGTTGGGATTTTCAGAGCTTCTTTTCTGTATAAGAAATTGCATTGAAAACCATTTTCTTTTGCATTTGGAGGGGTTTCGTGAGGAACTAATAGTCTGAAATGTTAATCTGAACAGTTTGGCTTTACTTGAAAAGTCTTTTAGAGTTGAAAATACCACAGCCTTTCCCAGGCTATCCCCAGTCCTGCTCACCTTTTTCTGCTGGTTTCAAAGCTGTATTTGGTGAGAGTTAGTTCTCAGTCCTCCAGTGAGGCTGAGAGAGTCTGAATTTCTAGAAGCTGAATTACCCACCAACTTGCCAGCTCATTTTATAATTTCTATATGTTAGTTAGCGTGAGGACAAATCATTCGTGTGTGGGTGTGTAAGTATTGATGAAAAATCACTTCCAGCATTTTGGAATATACTTGACCTTTGAAATGTTTGGGGGCTTTATTTTGGACACTGATTTGGCTTTTCTTTCGTACATGGGCATGCACAGCCACTTGTTGGAAACAGGCATTCTGTATGCTGACCTGATAGGCCCCTTTCACACACAGCTTGCTGCTGAGTAACTGGAAGTTTATCGGCAGGGCAGTCTCCACAGGAGTTGGTGAATACTGACAGACGCGGAGCTGAGAGTCCAGCTTATGGAAGGGGTGGGAGGAAAGTCTGTGAATGCACAGGCAGCTGTCCCGACGACTGATGTAAGGAGACTGGATTACATCAGTGCCACACTGCATTGCTTCCCAGGAGGAAAGACGTCCCTCTCTGGCCATGTCTGCCACACAGTGTGTCTGCTTCTTGCTGCTTTTCTCCTTCTGCCCTTCCTAGTCACCTTCATTTATACCTGCTGCTCCATTTTCATAAGTAAGACCAAAACTTCACCCAATAATATATTGTCAGACTTTCTGTAGCTTTTTTCTCCAAGTAGTTTTGGTAATTTGGTTTGTTAGAAGTTATGAACATTATATTTTAATAGTAAAGTGTGAATCCCCTGGTTTGCTAGCTAATGCTTAGCCTTTTAGCCTGTTTCCTTTCCTAAAGTGGGAGTAGTTGCTGATACCTATACAATAAGGTTATGAGGTAGTCCATTGTTAGCACCATTGTCGTCATCATCGTTATCATCAATTATGTACGCAGCTTTGCTGATTATTTTTATTGTAAAGTGACATCACGATCACTTACCGGCAGTCACTCTATTACCCTACTCATGGAGGTGAGTTGGCGTTCAGCCTCCATTTCATTGCACTTCTGCTTGCTGTCGTGGGGTTGATGGGGATGGCACCAGTTCAAACATCTCAGGTGGGGAGTGTGTATATTGTTCAGATGTAGCCTTGTGGATAAAACAATGGGCCAGTGTTTCATGCATTTAAAGTAAGTTTCCTCGTAGTTGAAGCTTTATTTGTTGCTTTTCTTTTGGATTAGAAGCAAACTCTCAAACCATGTCTGAGCAGCCATATTTAGACAGGCCTACAAAGGAGTGCCTGTGGGTATGCTTTCTCTTCTTTAGGACTTGCCTTTTACGATTAAATCTCTAAATTCCATGTTTTTCATCTCTAATGCATTCTGCTCTTAGGCAGTACTGAAGGGGAGTGAGACATATTGGTAAGATCATGATGCATTTTGGAGTGAGATTGCCTGGCTTAGAAATTCCCTGCATATTAGCTGTATATCATGAAAGCAGCATAGGTCTTAAGCACTGATACGAGGATTAAACGACATGTTGCGTAGAAAGCACTTGGATGGAATAGTGTCTGAGTCGCTGTAAGGGTACAGTAAGTAACAACCATTAGTAGGCTCCCAGCCATTATGGCTAGACATCTGACCACTCTTCATCTTCATTACCTGTCCTTTTCAGCGTTTCAGGAAAGCCTCTGTGAACCTGCGTTATTGGTTAGGGTATTTTTTGAGATAGCTTCACATTCTAGTCCTAATGCTTCAAAAAGAATACATTTAAAAGTTATGCAGTAGGAATTTAGCTCCTGTGGCCTTTTGTCTTTCGGGCTTGTTAAACAATGATTAAAATGTCGATTCTGAAGGTACCGCTGCTCGGAGCGCTTTAACTGTGGCAGAGCTTCTCACGCCAGGGAATCAGACAGGGAATCAGACCGCGAACAGAGCCGCGGTGCCTCAGTCGCCTGCCGCATTTCGTTTCCCAGCATGTCGTCTTTTATTTCCTGCTCTGTTCTTTCTGTATATTTTACTCTTGTTTTTACACTTAGAGAACTTGAAACAGAAAATTTCCTCCTGGAAGGGTCTTTAAAGAAGACTGTAAAGGGCTCTTCAAGGGCAGGGGTCAAATCTTAGGGATCTTTCTGTCCTAATGCCTATCCGGCAGTTAAGTAGGCATTCAGAGTAAGGCAAAGTCGTTTCCTAAAACTTTATGTCAAAACGACGGAAACTTTTTCTTAGTTCATTCACACAGGTCCTTTTTTCTTTTTGTTTGTGACTGTGCTTAATTAAGTACTTAAATTTGGTTACTTTTACTCTCAGTTCCTGAAATTAATACAACTGTGTTTAAGTAGTTAAATTTGGTTATTTTTGTTCTCAGTTCCTCACATTAAGGCAATACATGCATGAGAACATTTCTTTTTTTTTTTAATTTTATTTATTTATCTTTAGATGGGAAGGGAAGGGGAGAGAGAGAGAGAAATATCAATGTATGGTTGCCTCTCATGCGTCCCCCGCTGGGAACTGGCCTGCAACCCAGGCATGTGCCCTGACTGGGAATCGAACCGCGATCGTTTGGCTCGCCGGCCCGCGCTCAACCCACTGAGCTACGCCAGCCAGGGCGCATGAGAACATTTCTGAAAACAAACAGTAATTCTGAAGAAGTCCAGTGTATGAGTTAGCTCCTCACTCGTAAAAAGCCCAAGGGGGTGATTACTATATTCATTCTTTTGTTAACTTCTTTCTTTTGTGAGGGTAGTCTGGGAACACCTTGGAAAATATTTTTAAGGCTATTTAATAGTAAAAGATAGGTCAGCTTTATATTTATCTTTTGTATTATTAGCAAATATTTAAATGTTGATTACTCATTAATATTTTATTAGTGTTTTCATGCAGTTAAAAGTTACAGCGTTTATCTGTAGCAGTCAAGTCTCAATAAACTGCCAGACCCGGAATATATGCATAGAGTACACTTTAAATTGTAAATGAGCCTGGTTACTGAATTAAATGGAGCTGATAGAGTAATTTTTCTCGTTCTTCATCAACGGTGTTGATTGAAAGGGTCACAGAGGTGGTGAGATAGGCCACAGGGAGGGCAGGCAGGAGGAGAAGAGGACCTGAGTAAGGCCAGTGGTACCAGGCTGTGGAAGTGAGAGCAGAAATTAGAGATGTTTAGGGGAATCACTGTGAATTGCTGACCAGTGGGACGGACACACTCAGGAGACAGGGAGCAAGTGTTGGGCATTAGATACATTGTTGTATATTTCCTTAAAATAGGTGGAATCTGGTCTTTTAGAAAAATATCTGTCTTACAATGTAAACCATGGTGTGTAAATTTTTTGTGCTCACTGTCCTAATTAGACTAGCATTAGGATTTACAACCAAAAAAATGATAAAGAAGATAAACTTAAAACAGGTTCTTTTTTTCCTGCTTGTCAAATTGGGGATTGCTTCTCTGAGGAGTTTCCAGTGACTTGTAGGGCATTTTGCACACTGTATTTGAGAACGAAAGGGGTATATGTTGTAATACTCCTTTCTGGACTGTCTAAATACAGTGAGTCCTCAGTTAACGTTGGGGATAGGTTCTTGGACCTGTAGCAAAAGGACCTGTAACAAAACCAATTTTACCATAGGCTAATTGATTTAAACATAGTTAAGTTCCAAGAGTTAAGTTCTTATAGCATTTCACTGCTCTAACAAAACGACATTGAAAGGAATGTCTTTATTTGAGGACCTGCCCTGTGGAGGAGACTGGTCTCAGAGTGGCCCACATCAGTGACGTTCATTTATGACTTTATGGCTTGGGCTTCTCTGAATGTACCCATGTTTCTTATGTGGTTGGATGAAATTCCTTTCTCCGACTCCCCCGCCCCCATACTTCCTTTGCAATTTGGAGAGAAAAGTTGACTTTTTTCCAAGTGTTCAAGTCTTTTTGTGTTGTAGTTAAAATGGAAGTATTCCGTTATTTATATGTGACACCTTTATGGACACTTTGTATGCCACAATGTAGAGCAAGAATTGACACAGTTTTGTGTTATCTTTCCAGCTACAGGAATTTCTACATTTCCACTTAATTAAAAAAAAACTTCTAATTATCAGCTATAATTTTTATTCTAAACTGACAAGAAGAAGGCATATCAGGGAGGAAAAGTCTCGGGGAATAGGAGTGGATACCTAAAAAAAGAAAAATATAAGCATTCTCCTTAGTGGGCTTTTTTTTTTGTTTGAGTGGAAATGTTATTCTTTGTTAGAGAAGTGTCTAGATACATTGTATCTATATATCTGTTTCTGTTTGCAGGTTTCATTGAAGTGGATGTACACACATGTCAATGTCAAATTAAAATCTGCTTGTTCTTGAAGTGCCAAGTCTTTAACAATTGTCTAGGGTTGAATTATTTTGGTTATCCAGGATTGAATCTTTTAACACATACAACAGTGTCAATTTTGGGTGCCTGCCACACTAGGATATAAGCAGTATGGACAAAATGAGCACTCTGGCATAGCTAGAATTTAACTTGTCTCCTATTAAGAACAATCTTTGTGGACAGTGTAATCAAACCTTTATACTTACATTGTCTTTGAGTGTAAGCATGAAATGGTTACAAAATCTTAATAGAATATAGCAAAAGCATGGTGTGTTATCCCATGTCAAGACCTGAAATTAGTTGGAGTAATTTGTTTTTAGTGATCAAGGCAGTTCTTATTCTATGGGTCAAGAATTTGCATTTGACAACATAATTCATGCATCATGTTCTTAAGGTAAAGAACATCTCTAACATCTCAGAATTTTGAAGTTGGTTATAATAACGTAGTGTTTTGTAACTTGTCACACCAGAATTATCTGGGGAACTTGGGAAAAAAATGTGCAAGTGGATCTCCCAACTAATTGTAGGGAATTGTCAGATTGACAATCGGGGTGTCCAACCCATGGCCCAGGATGACTATGAATGGCCCAACACAAAATGGTAAGTTTACTTAAAACCTTTTTTTTTTTTTGCCCATCAGTTTTCATAGTGTTTGTGTATTTAATGTGTGGCCCAGAAAACTCTTCTTCTAGTGTGGCCCGGAGATGCCAAAAAGTTGGACACCCCTAAACCAAAGGGCATTGTCAGATTATAGAGGGGTAAGGCATTAGTTTTGAAAAGCTTCACAGGTAATTCTAACATGCAGGGCAGACTGAGAGTCCCTGTTGAACCTGGCCCTCGGGATAGCTGGAGGAACTCTCATGATGTGCTTTCCCAGGTATATCACACTACACTGGCACATACCAGCGTCTGGTCATCCAGGGTAGTCGTCTTTACAAAGTTTTGCAAAGTGCTTAAGAATCTTTTATCTCCTATTCATAAGTTTATTAAATAAACTCTGTGGTGGCTGTCTTTATGGAACCTATTTGAATTCCAGCTCTTTAGTTTTTATACAAACTTCCATAATCAATAGAAAAGGATCATCAAACAAATTTTAGTTCACTTCTTTCAGCAGAATACAGATATATTATTACCTTTATTTAGATGTAAACCCAGTAGCCCACCTATTGTAAACTAATACAATTGAAAGTAGATTAAAACAGGTAAGACAGTGGGCAGATGGAGCTAAAAAAGTGAGGGAGAAAATAGCCGTGTTACAACTCGCTGCTCCCTGAAGCGGCTTTTGGCCTCGTTTTCACTCATGAAAGAATTGGGCTGGGACCGCTCTTCCCTCTTTGTTTCCTTCATAGATCCTGCCCGATACCTTGAATAGTGCAGGTGTCTAGGAAACACCTTGGTGCTTGTCTCAGGTGGTCCCCAGAGCATGCCTGAATGGAGGCTGTGGCATCCTGGTGTCAGATGCCAACAATGACCAATAACTGCAGCACAGATCACGGTCACCTGGAGGGCCTGTTAAAGCACAGACTGCTGGCGCATCTCCCCACCCTCCCTTTCTAATTCCGGTCTGGGGTGGGGGGGGGCCCAGGATTTGTAGTTATGAGAAGTTCCTAGGTGATGCTGATGTTCTTGGTTGTGGGACCAAGTGTTGAGCACTGAGGCAGATTGTTGGGAGGGAGGACACTTGGAAGAAAAGGGGACTTAGACAAGTAAGTAGTGTCCTTAAAAGAAAAATAACTCTCAGAACTAGGTGCGGTCACCAAATGGACAAAGGGGAAAAATTCATGTAAGTGCAGAAAATAAGAAAGAATAATGATTAAAATTTTTCCATTGTAAGCTCAAAGATTGAATTTTTTCTTCATCTGAAATTTTTTCCCCTTTCTCTGCTATAGTCTTAAGAACTGAAGTTTGAACCAGGAGCTCTGTTTTCAAAGGATTTGTTTGTACAGTCTTTTAGTTTACATTTTCTAATTCAATTGCCATTTTATCAGGAATTTCTTTTTCTTTTTTATACCTCAATTCCCACATAATGAGAAAAAAAATATGATCACCAAGGATATCCTAGGAATATTTTGAAGTTTGGTGAATGGTGCTATGTAGTATTAGGAAGGTCACTGAATCAGGAAACATGCAAATATGAAAAACATTCCAAACAGATAAAAGAATATCATACACTGTATTCAAGTAATAAGTACATTGCTCTGGGTCATACCATAGTAAAAGAAAAAGCCGAAAGAGGAGGATATAAAGCAGGTGGGCCTGTGTAGAAGTTGGCTTCACTGTATAAAGTCTTATAAAGAAACAGGAAAGTTTTAAAGCATAAAACTAGGGGGAAAGGAAGTGACTCAGTTTGAAACAGATAGGACTCTGCTCTGGTCGATGAGCTCAGTTGGTTGGGGCATTGTCCAGTACACGAAAAGGTTGCGGGTTCCATTCCCGGGCAGGGCACTTACCTAGTTGTGGCTCTGATCCCCAGTTGGGGCATGTATGGTAGGCAACCAGTCAGTGTTTCTCTTCCATTTTGGTGTTTCTCTCTCTCTCTTTCTCTCTCTCAAATCAATAAGCATATTTTAAAAAATAGGACACACCAGCAAGGATCTTGCACAGAGGGAACATTGCCTGCAGAAGAGAGGAGAAGCAATCCATGGCAGGCAGTTGAGGGTAGTGAATGACTCCATAGTAACGTGGAAAACAGGATTATACATATTCTTTTTTTTCCCTCCTGTGGACAGGGCACCATTGTAGAAATTTAGAACTTTGTGCTCTGTTTTAAAAATCTGTTTCAAGGGTCAAATTGTTGAAATCCAGACTGATTATTAGTAATTAAAGTTACAGCTCTTGAGGAGTTTTCTCATGGTCTCTAGATGATTTCCCTCACTGTTCTGTGAGTTGAGTTCATTGATCATTTTCATACTTCTCATTGCACCTGTCATGCTGGTATCAGCAATTAACATTCCTCAGAGGTGAATAGAATGTCAGCCTCCATCTCAGGTGGAGCTCAAGAACAACAGGTGTATTCTACCTGTTTCTTGGCTATACCCAGAGTAGTCAGAAGGCGGGTAATTAACCACAAAACAGGCTTTGGAGAAAATGAGACTGTTTAAAATGTGAGCCAGAGTGCTGAAAAGTAGCTCTGCGTAACGTATTTAGGAGACATAGTACATGGCTCAATGTGAAGTGCGTAATAGCCTTGCTAATCTGACCCCTTTAAATTTACTTCAAGCTCATTGCCCTTTGTCAGTACAAGTTTTAACTATACACTTTCCAGAGAACCTCTGCTTGTGCATGTTTTTTTTTTTAAATTGACTTAGGTACACATCAAAGGTCATTGGACTTGAACTCATACAGTAAAAATCAGACAATTATTTTGTTAATTTACCTTTCCTCCTTTAAATGAAGACTTGGCAAAGCTTACTGGCTTCACTTAGAGGAAGAGTCTCCTGATAGTGGTTTAACTTCCAATCTAGTTAATGTAGTTTCTTTGATCTGGGCCTCACTTTCCTCACCTCAGAATATGAGGATTGGACAAGATCATTTCTGCAGTTCTTATCCCTTAATGGCTTTTTTCTCTTGCACTTTAATTCATGAAAAGACTAGAACCTTACTTAAACAGGTTCAAGTGCAGGCAGATTTCAAGAGCTTAATTATCTAGGTTTTCTATTTGAAAGTGAAATGTTATGTTATCATTTAGGACTCTTCAGGTACTGCATTACTTTCTCTAAAATTGTTTAGCATAAATTAATCTTGAATAGTAACAAAAAAGGGAAGGAAAATTACCCAGTGTGCATTTTTTCTTGTTTTAATAGTTGCCAGAGTTTTTGATGTGTGCGCACCTGTTGTACACCAGGTGCTTTACATTACTTGTCAGCCTTCGAGGGTACATGGTGAATCACCTGGAATTTAAAAATGAAACAAAAAAACACAATTCCCTGCTTCTAGAAATTTAGATGGAATTGGCACCAGGTATATTTTTAAAGATAGAATTGTCATACATTTTTTAGTTTACACTGTATTCAGTAAAACATGTGCTGGGTTTTATTTTTATGGCATCTGGTATTTAGGACATTGAATTATTTGTGAATAGAAAAAAATCCTAAAAACATAGAAGGTGATACTTTCTCGTCCTCGCTGAAGGGTCCTGATTCTCCCCTTGTGCCTGCCTCTTATCTCCCTGCACAGGATGAGGTTGCCTTGTCGTTTGTGTGTCGTCTGTAAAGTAGCACACAGAGTTGTCCTTTTTGCACTGGTTTTATAGATTACTTGCCGTCATTTTATTGCATCTAGTATGCCATTGATTTCAAGATCTGTCATTATTTTTACACATCTCTGGAAAAGAGAAAACACCCATTAAGCTGACTTGCCCTGAATTGTAAGACACTTTCCTTTTTGAAGAGGTGTGAAAATAAGGACAAAAGTTAAATATACTAATTTAGTTTTCAGTTTCTCTTTCAGATTTAATTAGGTCTTGAAAAATCATAAGTCAGTTTGGGTTTTGCCTAATTGGTGTTCGCATAATCACTGTGTGTGTGTGTGCATGCAGGCGCATGTATAAAATTTGGAATAGCTTATTCTGTGTATTTCTCAGTTATAGAAATGTGACTGATTTGCTTAAACATTATCCCTTCTAAATATGCCCTGGAGGGTATATGTAAAAGTCATAATCTTGTAATGCACTTTGCTAGTTTTAGCTTCTCACCAAATGTTTCTGTCTTGTTACGCCAAAAGGCTTATTTTTCATATATATGTATATGTATGCATACACACACTGAGTGTGTTTGCCAGTGTTGCCACTTGTGTCTGTTCTGTTTTGTCTAAAACTCTGATAAAATCTACACTTTAGGTTTAAAAAATTTCAAGGCTCTTCTGTACATCTGTGTGTTGGCTGTTGCAGTGTTATCCTGTTTAAAACAATATAACCCCATTCAGCACATTTATCATGTGTTTCTAACACTTAGATGGAAAATATTTAGTTTTTTTTTTTTTTACTTATTCTCTTCCACCTTTTTTTCTTTGTGCCTGCCCTGTTAACCAAGAAATATATTACCTTTGGATCTGGACCACCTGCCTCTAAATACTTCCCTTGCATAATAACTAATTTAAATTTATTCCAGATGTACAATTGGTATATGAGACTTAGTTTTAATTTTCAAGATGCTTTTAAAGATTTATTGCAGTTTATGAGGGATCAGGGTATTCTTCTTCACGAGTTTATGTAAAGCCTGTTGTAGCCAATTAGACTTGGAATATTTGTTTGGTTTTCAGTAAATTCATAGGTTGCTGAATCTAATATTTTCTTTCTCCCCCATGAAGAGGTGCTGGATACTCAATCCGAGTCTGAAGACCAGGTTTGGTGAAGTGACCACTCAGATTAGATGTGCTGTTGGTGTCCATTTTTATGAATGGTTGAAAACACAAAGGAGTACCTTTTACATCACTAAGTATCTAAGTACCTGTAACATTTGGTTTTGTTTTGGCCCCTGGTTCCTCCTTATGGAAAAGTTCATGCTATAGCGACATGTGGTCTCCCAGCTTTTCATGCTCTTCTTCCTCCTCTGGTTTGCTCCTGATGCCTCCTTGGAAGGCACATCATCCCTTTTGCATTAGGTTGTGTGCGTGCTTCGGGATGGTGAACGCCTTCTGCCTCCCCGGTAGCTCAGTGCCTCCCGGAACTGTTAGGACCAGACTGCCTTTGCCGTGCCTCTGCCGTGTTCAGGTTGTACCAATCTCTCTGCTCTCCGTCCTGTGCCCGCCTCTCATTGACACACCCTCCTGCCTGTTCTCAACCACTCCTTCTGTCTTCACGTCCTTTCTCTCCTGTTCCTTCTGATACTGTCCATGGGAAAGGATGTTTTCTTTAGGAAACCTGGCGTTTTGGAAGAGGAAGATTTGACTTTTGGGCTGTTCGTTCACTTTAGAAAACCTTCTTCTGAGAGTGGAAGGGAAAGTTGTCAACTTAGGAGGTTTCTGAGAAAAATCACATTTCTTTATGCAGGCTCCCCTGGTCTAATTTACAGGAAATTAAGAAACTCTTCAATATCCCCTTGCATAGGAGCCCTACTATTTTATTTTAGCATGTTAGTCTTCATCGTGTTGGTTTACATGAGCAGGATTTATTTTGGAACTTACTGAGCCAGCTACATTAAATATGGTATTGTCATTTACTGAGGTGACCTCTTTGTGTGGGGTGACTCTTGACATGACTCCATCCTGTGAGGCATCATGATGATATCTGGCATGCCTTATCTGTTTACTGGTTTTTACTCTGTGTGTTTAGAAAAGACCCGTAGGGACCGCCTTTGTGTGTCAGCCCTTAGGTCAGGTTTTCCATCCTGACTCAACGCGTGTCGGGGCTGCCGAGATTGGCTGGTTGGGTGTGCAGAATTTCCTCTGTCGGACTCCAGAGCCAGAAAGCCACGGCGGAGTTTGATTTGGCTTGTGGCAGTCTTTTCCAAATACGAGTTTGGATGCAGTACAGTAAGTCCTCTAAGAACAGAAGAAGAAGAGAGACCAATAACGGTATAGCTGGAAATATTCAGGGAACATTTAGAAGTGGGGCACGCCAGAGTCGGAGTCCTCCCTGAGCTTGGTCGCATTGCTGTGGTGCTCAGAGGCCAGGCTTCTTCCCTGGCCTTCTCCCCGGGCCGCACGCTGCCTGCACTCGGGAGAAGCCATAGAGCAGCCTCTGTCCTGCGTGTGCTGCACGCTGACTTGCTCCAGACAGTCGTGAATGTGACCTGGCAGCCAGCGCTGTTTCCTGCTGACGTGGCCTCCCACAACCCAGAAGAACAGAGTCGCCTTCAGTGTGCTGAGGAAGGAGCGGCTAGGGCATGAATCACCGGCGGGATAAGGAGGGAACGCGCCTGGCTGTTTAGGTTTCCTTCCAGATATACTTAAAAGACACCTTTTTTTTAATAGGAAGGGAGGAGGAGGAAGAAAAACAGAAGTGAAGAATGCTGCAAGAATCAAATAGTGATTTGTTTGGCCATAGGAGGGGTTTCTTATCAGCAGGAGTTAGTACTTCTGGGGTGAGACCCAGTCTGCCACAGACATTTGAGAGGATGCTTTAGGAGGCTAGACTGGGCAGCATGGGCCACATTCTTTTTGTTGTTGTTGTGTTTGTTTTTAAATTGATGAGGAGGAGTGGTGGGGGCGGGGCGGGGAGAGAGAGAGAGAGGGAGAGGGAGATTATTGAATTGTTGTTCCACTGATTTATGCATTCATCAGTGGGTTTGTGTATGTGCCCTGACCAGTGGTAAAACCAACAACCTTAGCGTGTGGGGATGACACTCTAACCAACTGAACTACCTGGCCAGGGTGTGGGCCACATTCTTGCAGAGGTTGGTGGGAAGACAAGCTCCTAGTCACCTTCTGCAGACAGACATTCAGAACAAACAAACAAACCTGTAGTGTGTGTCTTGGTGGAACAAGCTCTCTTAGATTGGTAAGAACTGGAGAAAGAACTCAGAGAAACTGTTTAGGGAGAAATCACGTTGTGTGGATTTCCCATCAGTGGTATCAGCATCTAATTTGATGCTCGATATTGGCTTATGTTTCCGCCACTGCTTGGTACTTTGAATTTTGCTTATTTGAAAAGGTCCAAGTACAGCTCCTTGTTACCTTCAGATAGGGCCGAAAAGTCAAGCTGTCATGGCATTTTAGAGTGAGATGGGACTTTCATTCTGACTTCAGTGGTTTTGTCTATTTTTAAAAGTTACTGTAGACCCTTTGCTTCAGTCAGTCTTCCACGGAGGTCTGCTCTAGCAGACATGTAAGTGGAGCTCACCGAGGGCCTGAGGCACACCTGCCCATTTTTCTTCTGGTAGCGGCCCCTCAAGCTTTTCCCCTGAGCACCTTGCACCCCTCGCATACGCATATTGAAAAACCACTGGTCTAATCCACCAGTCTCATTTTTCAGGTGAAATTTTGCCTCTGAGGCAGGTCCATTTGTTAGACAATATTATGGCTTTCAAAATGCCTTAGAATAAAAGTTCTTGTATCTGTCTTTCGTTTTGAGCCTTCATAATTTCTCAGTTAGCTATTGTAAAAACCCCACCCTGGTCTCTGTCTCCAAACAAATGCAAGTGAATTATAAAAATAAATGATACAACAGGAATATGGTTACACCATATGCCAGAAGCTACTCAGCAATCAGTCAGGGATTTTGTAACAGTAAAGAAAATGAGGGATCAAACTGCTCGACCATCTCCAGAGTCAAATCCTGAGTGAGAGGGACGCCAGGGATTTTAAAAGACCAGAGAAACAGAAAACTGAGTCAGAGGGCCTCCACACTTGCCTTGGCTGGGCGTTTGAGGATCATCTTTGACTAAATTCTCTTGGTAATTTTCCATATCCAATTTCTGTGATTTAAACCAAACTTAAAAATAACCATGCTTAAAAAGTACTTGATCGCTCTTCCTTTCAAATGTTCATCCTGGATTATGGAACCAAACTGAGGCAGATTTCAGGTCCCGTTACACCGATCTCATTCCTGGTTAAGTGTTGGCTTTCTTGTGTAGCCTCAGGTCTTGTTTGTAGGTGGACTTGGGCTTATATATTTTGGAAGTTATTTACATTGGCCATATTTTCCAGTGTTTCCCCTTCCCTGTGGGCCACTTTTTTTCTGTTGCTTTCCAAATTACTACGCTCTCAGCTCAGTAAACAGAAGTCTCTGCTCATAGCAAATGAATTCTCAGGAAAAGCAATGAAGATAAGAATGGAATGAAGAGGATGGGATATTACATGTGTAATAGGTCTACTTATTTTTAGTGAAGTCATTTGAATTTCCCTAAAGAGGCTTTGATTTTTATAGGCCATGCATAGGTGGGATTAAAAAATTATTCAAATTATTTATGGTCTTTTGTTGCTGTTGTAGGCTAGGTTTGTACTTTGTGAAGGACCAGAAGAGGAGAAGCAGTTTTCCATGTTAATCCTCTGTCAGTGACAGAGCTGCTGTATATATAACTAATATGCTTCCCCCTCTTAACTCATACTGGAAAAAAAATTAACCATACACTCTTTTTTTCCAAATGTTCTTGGTAAAACTATTCTTCAATTACAACTGTGAGTAGGAAGCCAAGGAGTGGGAGGGATCATTCTTTTGTGTGGTGGTAATGAGATAATTTCTGCATTACAGATCTTCAGGACACTCTTTATTTAAATGAACTTCAGAGTAGTCACAAATCCACATTACCAAGTCTTTTTGCTTCATTTAAAAAAGTCTTTATTAATTTCATATGTTCTTCTCCCATCAATTGCATAAACTAATGCATTTGCTTTGAATAAAGGAACTTAGACCATCATTTGTCTGGTCTCTTGACTTTTCTCTTTTTCTTCTTCCCCAAATATAATCTGACCAAATCTAGTTAAGAGTTGCTATTGTTCCCACCATTAGCCACCCACTCCGAGTGGTGCTGCCAAGTGGCAGTTGATGCTGGTTTTGGAGGAAGGCAGGAGGAAGTGTTCAGGGTTGGTGCAGAATCATTGCCTGAAGACTGGGAGGCTTACAGCAGGCAGGCCTGAGGGCTGCCAGCAAAGGATGGGCACAGGAATTTCCTTACACTGCAGGTGGGAGTGCGGAGGCCGGAGGGTGTCGCACTGGCAGCCAGACTCTTGAAGGCTTCTTTGTATTGTCTGCAGATCGAACCTGGAAAGCCTTCCTGTGGAAGTGATCAATAGGGAAAAGTGGTTGTCGGTGCTGACTTTTTGAGGGTTTTTTCAGAGCTCATTCTCCACAGCAATTGGAATTTTATTTGGTAAAAAGTTGCTAATTAATCTGTTTAATCCTGATGTGGGAAGTGAACCACATCAAATTCTAGACAAAATCGCTTTTGCTTGTAGAATGTTTCCTTAACCTTTTGAGATGTATTTTACCATATTATGGACCATAGAACGTTTATTTGTCTTCAGTATTCTAGTCTACATGGTGGCTTGGCTATTGTTCTAAAGTACTCTTAGAAGCATAATGGTGGTGAACCTAATTTTGTCTACAAATAAGAAAAGTCACATTTACAAATTGATTGTAAAACGTTCTAGGTGTGTGTAGTGTGTAACTTAATCATACAAGCAGTACCATATATGGCACCATTCTTGAAAAATACTTTGCCATATGGTCCTATTTATCTCAAATGAAATACTACTTTCCCTCTCCCTTCTTAACTCACATTAAGCTGCCAGTTAATATTATTATCCTTATTTAAAACATGAAGAAACAAAAGTTCAGAAAGGTCAAATAACTTATCCATGATAGTAAGCAGCAAAACCAGAATTTGAACTCAAGATGATTCCAAACTCCTGCATTAAAAATTTCTTTTTATTTTGAAATAAATATAAATAACGGGATGTTAAAAAATGTGCAGGGAGATTCCCATGTATCTTTGACCCAGTTTTACTTAATGGTAACATTTTGCCTAAGTATAGTACAATATCAGAACCAGCAGTTAACACTGGTACTATCCACAGAGTTTATTCACATTTCACCTGCTTTATGTGCACTCTTTTGTGTGCACATGTGCAGGTTCATGTGGTTACTACCACCGTCAAGAACTGTTTTATCATCAAAACTTGATGTCCCATTAATGCCACTCCCCTGTTCATCCACCGTTCCTAACCCGTAGCAACCTTTGAACTGTTCCCAATCTCTATGACTTTGTTACTTAACGTATAATACATAAATGGAATCTCATATAATTTTTTGAGATTGGCTTTTTTCCTTTGAGTGTAATTTGAGATCCATCTAAGTTGTGTGTATCAACAGTTACTTTTTATTCCTGAGTAGTATTCCATGATATGGATGAATCTGAGTTCATCTGCTGACAGACATTTGGTCCTAGTTTTTTGCAATTATAAATCCAACTACCATGAACATGTGTATAGGTTTTCGTGCGTGCATTTCTCTGGGATAAATGCCCAAGAGCACAGTGCTATGTTGTATTCTAATTGCATATCTAACTTTATAAGAAACTGCCAAACTTTTCCCATGTAGCTGCGTCATTCTGCATGCCTACCAGTAAGGTGAGTCACCCAGGTCCTCCTCATCCTTTTTAGCATTTGGGTTTATCACTAAGCAGCCGCTTCTCCTCCTTTTTGCCTATCAGTGTCCCATTGTTCCAGTATCATTTGTTGAAAAGGCTTCGTTAAAAATCATATGTTAAAAATCACGGATAAAGTAGATTTGTCTGTGTCTATTTCTCAGTCCTCTGTTTCTGTTCCATTAACCTGTGGGCAGCAGTGGCTGTGACGCTAGACAGCGCTACACACTGTACAACGTATGCCTCCATCTAGCTCCTTTAAATGGGGCTTTCTGGTTATAGTCCTTGGCCTGGAATTAGGCTGAAGTTCAGCTGTGCTCCCGGGGCCTTGTCTGGTGTGGATTTGGCCCCCCACTTGCCTGGGAGGATCTGCTGCTTGTGTCCCCTAGGGCTTGACTTTGCATCCCCACAGGTTTCTTCTCCATGGCTTTGTTCTTCTGTAAGGTCACCAGCCTGCACTAAGTTTGGCCTTTGTTGTGGTTCATGTTAGCATCTCCTAGGGTTTAGACCCCAACTCTGAGAAGTCCTATTAAATCTGTGGGAGAGCAACTAAAAATTAAAGACACTGAAAACTGCCTTCGACATAAGTGCTCCTTTCAGAATCCTCATGGAACAGAGAAATGAACAGGCCAACTATAAATCAGAAATGTCAGTTTGATGGGCTAGGGAGACATGGTCCAGTAGTGGAGCAAGATTAATAGAAAAATCTATATAACTCTGTACTTCAGATTATGTTCATTGTCTATAAAGATCAAAATTAAACTTTTATAATGTTGGCTTTAGAGATTGTTAATGAGGTTTATAAAAATAAAGAAGCCAGTAATAGTAAACTTACATTTGTAATGGCTCTATATAATCCAGAACAATGGAAGGTGTCCCTATTTTCACCTATAGATTTTGATGTTTACCCCAACTTACTGTGGAAAAGGTTGTTGGTAACTTACAAATGTGCATACTGTATATTGGGTGAAAATAAATGAAAAGGAGTGAAAGTGATGAAAACAAATAAGGTCACTAAAATAAGAGGGAGCTAGGGGTGATTTTGACTTTCATTGTCAGAAAGCTCTTCAAATAAGTCTCATTCTTGTTTTGGTCAGTGATTGTTCTTGGTACAGTATCTCTAGAACTGTGTTCATTTTTAACTGTTACGTAGAACTCTCATTAGAAATAGGATCGAATGACATTGGCAGTATTTTACTTTCACGTCTACATTTGGGCATTGGTGGGGTAGAATTGAACTAAATGATCGCTTTTCCAATCCTGTTATTTTCCAATGTGGTTTGGAAAGAAAATCTCTACATATGAAGTCAAGAAAGCACAAGGAAGCCTTCTGGTTAACAAATTTAGTGAGCTTCAGATTTTCCTCTCGTGGAGAGTCCTGGAAAATCACTTCAGAAAAGTTATGGGTCACTTATAGAAGAAACTGCTTTGCATGCATATAGGACTTGGTGCATTTTGCAGGCTACCATGGATCCTTGCCCGTTATCTAGTGGCTAAAGCCAAAATCTGTTGATACTGTATCAAGAATTGGAAACAAAGTCATTTGTGTAGATTTCTTCCAGACTTGGCGCTGAAGTTCATTTGATATGTGCATATGTTTACTGAAGCCTCAGAATTTCAGAGGACTGTTGTGGATTATTTATGGCAGGGATCACTTATAATACAGGTTTTATAATAGTTTTATTGAAGTATGATTCACAAACCTTACAGTTCCGCTATTTAAAGTGTACAGTTCAGTGGTTCAGTGTATTCACAGTTGTACAGCTGTAGCTGCAACTACTTTTGGAACAGTTTTATCACTTGAAAAAACCCTTTACCCATTAACAGTCATCCCTGAACCCCCCACATCCCCATCACCAGGCAGCCACTAATCTACTTTCCAACCCTGTGGAGTTGCTTTTTCTGGAAATTTGCTAAAAATGGAATCATATAGTATGTGGTCTTTTGTTATTGGCTTTTTTCATTTAGCATAATTTTTAAGATTCCTTTTTTTTAAGCATGTATCAGTACTTTATTTTTATTGCCAGATAATATTTAATTGTAAAGACATGCTAGATTTTATTAATTGATTCATCGACTCATGGACAATTGAGTTATTTCCACTTTTTAGCCATTTTTGCTGCTAGAAGCATCTGTGTACAAGTTTTCGTGTGGACATACATGTTTTATTCCTCTTGGTTATATACCTAAGAGTGGAATTGCTGGGTTGTATGGTAACTCTATTTATGTCTTTTTGAGGAACTTCCAGAGTGGTCACACCATTTTACATTCCCATTGACTGTGTATGAGCTCTTTCAGTTTTCTTCATGTTCTTACTAGTGCTTGTTAATCTGTTTTTTGGGGTCTATAATGCCATCTTTTGTTTTTCTTTTCATTGTGAGCCTTTGTTCCTTCAGAGGATCGATACTATATACTAAAGGAAGTAGGATGTGGTTAGCTATGCTATGACCATGAGCTATAATGAAGATCTGTGCTTTTTTTCTGAACTTGACCCCAAAATCACATCATTGAGCAAAACACAGTGTACTACAAAAAATAATTCTATTTGGAATCTCAAATTTGAATTTTTAATATACTCTTGAGGTATATAGGACCTATATGAGAATGCATAAAGTATGTATTTCTAAATGTATAGTTAAGAACAAGTATAAAGCAAACACCTATGTAACACATGTACATTGTAAAATAGAAATGTACAGCTCTGGGTAACAGTAACGAAGATGTAGCCATTAACCGTGTGGGATGACCACGTGTTTTCTTTGTAGTTTTGCTGTGTGAATGTAAGCATGGGCCTACCTGTACAAGGTCACATGCACAAGGTCAGACACACAGCTAGATGTAGCTTGTTTTGTCTGCTTTTGAACTTCATGTAAATGAAGCCATACTGTATGCTTCTTTTCTGACTTTTGCTAAACATTCATTTATAAGTTTCAAAGAGATCATATGTAGCTCTTCATTCATGTTTCTGCTACCACATTGTTTTGTGTTCCACTTTCTTATTTCCAGACTCCTCTCTTAATGAACACGGGAACATTCTTGTAGGTCATTCATCCAAGTCTGCAGGAGTTTCTCTGGAATATTTACCGAGGAATAGAATTACCTTAACCAGATAATACCAAACTCATTTTCAAATGTAGTAATGCTTTCTCCCACAACCTTCCAAACCTTAAATATTTTTAGCCTTTAAACATTTTTGCCAGTTTGATGGGTGGTTCTGTAATGGTATTTCATCATACTTTTAATTTCATTTCTTTAAGTGTCTTATTACTTTTGAAATTTCACCCAGAACATTCTGTAGTTATAATTTTTTTTATTTTCTCAAAGAAAAATGGGCATTGGGTTACCTGAAAATCATATCTGTGTTACTGAAAAATCATTGAGGTAGTAGTATATTCTTTAGATTATTATAACTGAGAACTAGATCCTTAGATCAGCAATTTTCAACTGGTTTGCTGCAGCACACTGGTGTGCCACAAGAATTTTTAAAATGTGGACTACCTGACCATTTAGTCAGGGACACTGACCTCTTCTCCCTTAGACTGTCAAATAAAAAAATGACAACAGCTAACACAATAGCTGTCCAGAGTGAATGAATGGAAAAATATACCTATTATTAAAAAAATATTTTATTTATTTAATTTTTAGAGAGACGGGAAGGCAGGGAGCAAGACAGGGAGGGGAACATCAGTGTGAGAGGGAGACATTAATCGGTTGCCTCTCGCACATGCCCTGGACTGGGGACTGAACCCCCAACCCAGGCTCGTGCCCTGATCTGGAATCGAACCTCTGACCTTTCAGTTTGCAGCATGACACCCAGCCAGCTGAGTCTCGCCAGTCAGGGCTATACCTATTTTTTGGTCACATCTGCAAAAAAATATATTCTTTCATGTGCTGCAAAATTTTAGTAACTAGTTACATGTGCTATGAGTTGAAGAAGGTAGATAAATGCCCTCAGATTTTTTTAATCCAATGATTTTTCTCTTGCCATATACACTTTTGTAGAATAAAATTAAAAACTTACAGAATTTCTTACTTAGATTAACAATCAGATATCTTTTACCTAACATACAGACAATAGAAGCGATAAGTCTGTGGTTTGCCAATATTGATTCCAAGCCCATTTTGTGTATACTGTCATTTGTTTATTGTGAATCAAGTACTTATACTTCAGAGGAATTCACAGCGTCTAGTTCAAAGGATTCTAGATATTAGGAAGTAATACTCTTGTGCACGTATGCATATGTGTCAGTGTGTGTATGCGTGTGTGTATGTGTTTGGGGGGAAGAAGTGCTGAAAGATGTGGTATTTTAATCTTCGTGTTTTGTGCTAGAGGAAGAAAGTTATTGTTTCTGAAGGGGAAAACTAATTTTTAAAAAAACTTGACAGTAACCTAAAAGCAAATCTTGCTTAACTTAATGAGAGAAAGTATGACTGACTATCCCTTCAGATGTGAGGGGCAAGGTTGACAGAAAATTTTTCTTGGTAAGAAATTTAAAAAATGAATTTATAAATACTCAGTATATGGCACCCAAAAGAGTAAAGTATCATTTTAGTGTATATGTGGAGATTTAGCTAGTTTGGGTTTTTTTTCCCTCTAAAAAATAGCTGTAGGCAATGTGTTATCCTGTTGGGTGGCTGCATAGTACTTTAGGAGAGAAGAATTAAGGAATTACTGCCTTTACTTTCAGTTCTTGAATATAGATGAATTTAAGGTTGTTATTTTAAGGGGCAGTATTTTCTGTCTCATCACATCAAGTACCATATTGCTGTGTATAATGCACACACTTTTGCAGGAAAAATAAGATGTACATTAGACATGTGTATATCATTATACACGTATACATTATACACAGGCATAGCAATTCCCATGTATAATGCACACAAAACCATGGGTGTGCATTATACACAGCAAAATGCAGTATTTTGTTGTGGCTTTTACTTAGCAGCATTGTTATGGCATATCTTGTGAGCTTATATATTTTTCAAAATATCCCAGGAATATTTGCATTCTTATGGCTACAAGAAAAGCTTACCCAAAAGTGAATTCTGAGTTTCAATGAATTTTTTGGGGGGAGGAGAGTTTCAAGGAAAAGTGAAGCAAGCAGTTTCTCTCGTTGATACTGGAAATCTAAACAGGACTATTGAATTGCTTTACATTTTTGCTTTGTTTTTATAATTGAATATGTTTTAGGCCAAATTACAATTTGTTTCTCTATGTACACAATTGTAGTATCTTATACACTTACAGTAGATTGAATTATCATACAGACTGGAAATGAGCCTTTGTTTTAAACTATACTACATTTCTGTTCTATAGTTATATAAAATATAAATTGTCTCATAAAGATGTCCACATTGTAAAACAGTGTTTACAAGTGATAGGTACAAAAAGAGAAACTGGCGGAAATTTTTTTACTGATATGACATGGGTGTTCACTGTCTGGAATTTCACTATAATTGTCATGAATCATATTAGGTTAAGAAATCCAGGAATATTTCAACATATATCTGTGCTAGAAAATAGTTATCAGGAGAGATTGTTCCAGTCTATTCTTCTAAGATGGGCTTATTTTTATTCTTTGGAGGGTATTTCAGTTTCCTAGGTGAATGACTGAGTACTGTGGGAGCTTGAGACTGGGTGCCAGAAGAAGTCTTCTTCATACACAAAGGGGCTAAAGTGCTCTGATTTATAGTGATACATTGACATTTTAGGAAACCGCATTTAATTCATTTCAACAAATCAAGATATACTGCGCTTTACCAGGGGTAGGGGATACTAGGCCCATTTCAGAATGTTCAAGTTGAAACCAGAGATTAAATTGCACATTTCAGAGTAAGCATCGAGATGAAGCTTATTTCAGATTTTTCATCCCAGATCAGAGTGTATGTCAGCATTGGCTTTGGTGGGAGAAGGTCGGCATTTCAAAGCTACCCATTTCATTCTGAACTAGGAGGATTGTAATCTTACAGCTGAACTTTGTGAATCTTCACCTTTTTCCAGTATATTTTGGATTGTTTTTGATCACTGCTGTATTTTCATGCTTCAACTAATAACTTGTCACAGCAGGCCCTCTAAATTTTTGTTGAATTACTTCATAAAGTGAATGAATGAATAAGTGAATGATTGTTAGCCCTTCTTTGATTGAGAGCATGTAAAGTATGTTGAATTGTTTGATCTCTCCCCATTGAAATGTGTCTTATGATTACAGTGAGAAGTAACTCACTTAAAGAATGCATGTGCTCTTGTCGTGGTCTGCTTGTTCCAGACATTCTGGAATCCAGATCCATAGGTCTCCTATGTTCATTTTTCTTTTAAGGATAATTATGACTGTCTAAGGTAATGGCTAAAGAATCAGAACCTGTTAGAACTCTTGGTTGTCCAAATAGTCTTTTTTTTTTCAAACAGTCATTTTTTTAATATACCCATTCAAACGGTGTAGAATTGGAGGTCCATTTATCTCTGTTGTACTTCAGATCTTTCCCAGAGAAGATAATAAAATAAATGAAGACATTGGTGTCATTTACTTTTCAATAAAGGAGTACATTTAGATAGTGATGGAGAGTGTCCTTTGTGCCATTTGCATCGTCTCATTTTAATTATTCAAATATCCCAAGTTTGGAATAGTGAGTGATTAGCTCATTTTTATAGATCCGGAAACTAAGAGTCTCAAATGTCACATTATTTGTACCTTAGAATATGTACTCCTTGAAGGCTGCAGATGTGTCTGTCTTGTTCACCATGGTGTTCTCGATGTGTAATATAGTGCCTGGCACATGGCGGGTAAATACTGATTGGCTTTTCCTCTGGCCTGAGATCACATGACTAATTAGTGGAACCTACTGAGATTGCATATAGTTTTCATTTGTTTTGCAGCCTATGAGTTCTTTTCACTGTAGTTCTTTTAAGCTTTCTAAGAGATCCCTTTGACTTACTTTTCTGAAAAAGTGGTCATATTCTAGTGGCACGCTTATCTTAATTTTCTCAATAGGGACAGGATTTTGGCCTAGTGCCTGTTTTAATGCTATGGCATAGGCTTTCTCTCTACACAGACTATATTTATTGGCTGCTCATAGTCTTACATATTTTTCAACTTATGTTTTCAAGTTGTATAGTCAGCAAAAATAACTGGAAAGAAGTGTAACTGGTGAACTGGTCATTGTTAAACATAAGGCTGCATCCCAGCATGCTCTGCTCCGATGAGCCCAGTGGGTTCGTACAGTAGTCTGCCTCTCTTGTTCTACTGATCTTGTAAAAGGACTCTCCCAGATTAGCTTTTTTTTTTTTAACTCTTTGATTCCTGCTATTTTGAAGTTGTGGAAACCGTGAACGGTGTTGATGTTTCCCTACCATTCTGCTGCACCTTTGCCCGTGACGATGTAGTGGGATGGAGCAGAGCCATGCCAGTGGAACGCTGGAGATGACTCGTACCGCCTCTCAGGAGCTGACTGTCAAATTTTCAGACATTCTGTGAGCTGGTTTTTAAACGCAGCCAGTTTTAAACACCAAAAATACAAGCTTGCAATTTAAATTATATTTAATGACAAAGCTAATAATAAATACTTAAAAGTCCACTTCCTGGTTATTTAACTGTCCCATGTTGCTATTAATGCTCTTCAGGTTTTTTTTTTTTAGGTCTGTTGTATCTATTATATATGGCGGAAATGCTGTTCAACCTTGTGTTGTTGCACATACCTTTCCAAGTCCATGTTCAGCGATATCATGTTGGGTTGGTATTGGCCATGGTGGGAATATTTATACCAAAGAAATTGGCAAACACTACAATCCAGGACATACCTATCCTCTTTTTTTCCTGGAGAACCATTGGTTGTTAACTATTTATAACCTCACACTTAGGGGGATGCCTAGGTACGAGGAAGAGATTGATACTGCCATCTTTTGTGTTATTTGTTCACTTGTCTTTATAATATTTAGTCACAGTGAGTGAAAGAAATAGCTAGGATATAGGGAGACAACAGCGAGGAAGAAAGTTTAGGCATAGAAACATGTCTTAGCCTGGAGGCAAACTCAGAACAGACTCAGATAATGGGTCTGGTAAGACTGCGCTGATCTGTTGTTTACTAGCAATAGAGATAATTTTTAGAAAATTTCCTTTTAGGAGGAGGGAGCTTTAAAAAACAATGATAAGCCAACACTTCTTTCTTAGGTAAAAGCCTTTTATAATAATCATTTAGTTTGTGTGTGTGTGTGTGTGTGTGTGTATGTGTGTGTAAATAGTATTGCATTTAAGCAGTTTTAAAATAATTTCATAAGTTTTTAGAGCTCAGAGAGTCAGTTTTGTTTTTGAGACAAACATTAGGTGCTTTTGCTCATTTTCAGTCACCTGGTGGTAGCAGTAGTGGTGGTGGTGTGTGTGGTGTCTGTGTGTGTATTACTAATAATTTAGCCTTTCATAATTTCATAACGTAACTTACTTATATGTGGGCCTGCAGTCAGACAGCTAAGCTGGATTGCTCAAGGACTTTTCCCCTCTGTTCTACCTTGATGTGCAGATTTTGACTTAATGCCAGTTATGTTTTCCTGCGTGACACCCTAGAAGGCACCACTGATGTTTGAGTTTCTTCACCAGCCAGCGGTACTCACAGTCATTTATTTCTGTTCCAAGGGTATTATGAACACTTGAACGTGGAGAGTAGCATTGATGCTGCCAGAGGTGCACAGCCGTGCCCGAAGGGGTTCCCTGAACAGGGCTCTGCAGTGTTTGCTGGGCAGCACTGCTGAATGCACCCTCCTGAGAGCGAGGCCTACCTGTAGAACTGAGCCCGTTGGTGCCTTTGGGGCTGGAGGGGTGGGACTCGCTGCTTGTGTATGCTCACGAAGTAGTTACTAAATATTAAAATAGACATAGGGGATAAATGCTTCCAAGAGGATGTTTCTCAAGCAGGACAGTTTTGTTTACAATAGAAATTGGGTGACTTCGTTGGAAAACAACATTGAAGAACAGTAGAGATGAGTCACATGTTTTCTGGCTACTTAGCTATAATCAAATAATTAAAAACCTTTTCATGGATAGGGCCATGCAGCCAGAATATAAACCTTCTCTGGGGACTTGCCTTCATGATACCCACTTTTTGAAAAGAACAGGCTGGTGAACTTCACTGGTTCTCATTCGGAAGCATGCCACCTGACACTGGGTGACGACAGCAGCCCCCATGCCGGGCCAGTTGCTCTGGTCCACCACTCCTACCGGGCAGGTCACCTCGACCCCACTCCAAAAGCTTTCTGTTACTGTTCCCATTTAAATGGCACTTTATGAAAATTCTCACATAGTGTCTTCACATTTTATGCTTACCACAAAGAAAATTCGTTGTTTAAACTTAAAAATTGTATTTTTAAAAATTAAAGGAAACTAAAAGCCACTGTGACTTAAATACACTGCCGTGGTCACTCTCCATTTTGCCCCCACTGCTGTTACAGAACAAGCAGGGTTCCCCCTAAGGATGGTATACTAATACGGTCAGGACCTCCTGCTGGGCTCAACTGTCCGAGGCCAATAGGAAAGACATCTCTCAATGCCAGAGATTTGTTTATTTAATGCTATAGAAATGTTTATTTAGTGCTATACAGACTTAAAGTAGTCACCTAATGTCTTCATTACAATACCAAAGTCCTTTAGGATACCCACAGCCACCCACAGTGTTTCCTTCTCCCCCTGCCCTAATTCAGGGTACTGTAACTCAGGAAAGGAAGCGGATGTCCAGGATCCAGGCTCTGGTGTGTTGCCGTCCAGGCAGGGTCTCTAGTTAATCAAAGCCATGTAGCACCTTCTCACGGTCTACTGGCAAGAGTTCTTTGTACCCATTTTTCCAGGCCTTCCCAGGCCACGTGGCCAATGGGAGCACCCCGAAGCCTAGTGGTCCTCTTCTACCAAAGCTGCAGGGGTCTGCACTCTGTCAACACCTTGTGGCTCTCCTTAACATGGCTGCAGGGGTCCCCACTCTGGCAAAGCCACATGGTACTACTACCCAATGGCTGCCGTGTCTCAGTTTAAATCCCTGCGCCAGTATTCCTCTGTACCCCCATTTCCGACTTCTCCTACAGTCAGTTACACCTGCCAGCATTCCTGTATTATTATTATTCCAAGTTTACCGGGCTGCCATCGTGAGTCTTGGGCAGGTATGGCCCCATGTCATGGAGCCAATCTTCTCCAAGCTCCCACGCAGGCACTGTAACTTGGGGGGGACCTGTCCCCCAGGTACATCTTGTGGGGGAGTGACTTCCATCCCCCTGGCTCCAGGCATGGCCACAGCTATTTAACATATCCATGTGACCACCAAAGGCCATAGATATGTTAAATAACCATGCCATGGATTAGCTACCAGTCTGTGGCTGTACAAAACAGCCCTGCATGTTTCTGCTCCATGTGTCCCTCCCCCCAACTCACACCTGTGGGGGAAGGGGTGAGGACATCTTATATGTCTCTCTAATATTTCCTAGACACCTTGAGTTCTGGGCCCCATTCCAAATCCCTTTTGGGGGGCCCCTCTTGGCTGCACCCTGTATCACTGCTGTAGAGAGCTGGCTGCACTTTGAGGTGTGCCATTCACCTTCCTTCAAGTAGAATTCCTAACATCCAAATCTAACTTTTTTGTTTAAATTTCAGTATCTTTCTTATTTAATTGATGATTTCAAAACATTAGCCTAGTTCTTTTCTCCTCCCCTACTAACTTTTATGAAAAATAGAATGCAAGTCTAGTGGGGACAATTATTTCCTAATTCTGTAGATTCCTTCAGCATTTGCATTCCAAAGAGCTGTCAGTACCTTTTCTGTCACTTCTGAGTTAAGTGTGGGATATTTAAGATTGTGGACAAATCATGTATATGTCATCCCATCTCATCCACATTCCCCCCTCCATCCCCAAACAAACCACAAGTGCCAAGTATAGTATGGGCCTTTGTTGAGACAGGACAGATACCCAAACCTCACCTTTGTTGTGATAATGGTTGAGGTTGGGGAGGTGAGCAAGGTTGTGATTCATGGCTTGCACATGAACCAGTTTTTACCTGCCTGTTTTTGCTCCTAATCTCCTAATCTAGTGTGACTCCCAGAGTTTGCTGGGGACAGAAGAAAGGGTGTAATGATTTATTTCCCTCCTACTTGCGTGCAGGAGAACTCGAAGGAGGCAAGCGACAGGTGGATAGAGCTGCTTTGGAATGTTGTACAGAAACAGAGCTGTGTGTAGTTTTTACTCATTTCACTTGGTCCTCTCCCATCTTCCTAGGTAAACTAGCAGAACGAGCTCAGATGAAACACATTTTGTGACTGTAACTTTCAGATAATGAAACATGCCCTTCCCATTTATTGACCTTAGCTAGTTTTGAGTTCAAACCAAGACAATAGAATTTCGTTATGCAAATCTTAGAGCCACTTTATAGCATCACTGCCTTAGCATTTCTCTCCTGTTAAAAGCGGTCTCTGTTTACTGTAAGGTAAAACCTTTGTGTTTAGTTGGGAAAAGAAAAGGGCTCCTTGGAGGCCTCTGCCCGTGGCTGTGTGGAGCTCTGTGGCTGAGACCCACACAAAGGCCCTCTGTGCGGGGCTCGGGGGCCCTACAAAGGGGGGAGCCGAGCTGTGCTGGGAAGTCCACAGAAACGCAAAGCTGAAGCCCCAGTGTCCGTTATTTCAAGATGCAGTTGCTCCTTTATTTAGAAAACAGAGTGACACACCAGACAAGTACATAAACATTCCAGGCGATGAATGTACTTTAAAAGCATGTGGTTCAAAAGCACATAGTCATCTTCTCTGGGATTGTTCCTGGCCATTTTATGTGATTCTGATGTAGCACTCACATTTCTTTTTTAGTTGAAAATTCTACTTGTGTTTGCTTTTTTCTTGTAGATGTGTCACAAATTGCTATTCAAAATTTGGATGTCCAGCATTTTCACCCTCTGTTCTTTTGATTAAGAACGGGCTATCTTTTTAAAAGCTCTCTTCATATAGTAGTGTGAACAGGGAACATAATACTGGTGGAGATGCACTTGGGGGAGGTTGAGAGGGAGGAACTGCATTCTTCTGGCATTCCTGAGAGGAATGTCAAAAAACAGCTGTATTAACTTTTCTGTGAAGGGGGCAGCATCAGGGGAAGTACAGAGGCCTCTCTACTGACATGTTAAATTCCAGCTCTTTACAGCCAAGCTCCAACAGCTTGGCATAGCTATTCCTGGAGTCAGCGTGCATTGTGTTAATGGCCAACAGAAAACAGCTGTATACATCCCTAATGAAGGTACTTTGAAAATAAAATATCCAATTGTTGGGTTTCCCCCTATAAACACCAGATGTGCACAGTGGTTTTACCCCGGGTCTGCCCTCTGTTTCAGCACCATTGCTCAGGGACATAAATGGAAGCCAGCAGTTGAGAGTTGGACATGTGGTGAAAGTAGATATGTTTGTAGCAAAATAGGTATGTTGTGGTTGACTAGAAACATTTTAAGGTTTATTATTGTAAGAGAACCATTGCTGCACTGCCAGTCATTCCATTCCTCCTCCTTTGCCTCTTATGAAAAGAACACATTGTGTGCCTGCAAACAGATGCTATACTATTAGGATTCGAACACCCAATGGTCTTAAGCATTTAGCAGCTTTGAGTGCTGTTCATAGGTAAATGGTCGATTAAGAGATTTACAATTTGTTACGTTTGCTAAAGCATCTCTGGCAATGGGCATTTTGTTGCCTGTGGGAATTCCTATACTTTGAGTGTGTTTAACCCATGATCAGAAATTAGCTAGATTTCAATTTCTGGATTAAAAAAAATAGTGACCAAGGAAAGAATAGCTAAATTTAGAAGTAAGAATATCTAGAATTACCTAAATCCCAGTTCCTGGGTGTGTGTGTGTGAGACAAAGTAAGGAATGTCTAATATTACAAATACGAGGGAAAATTCAAAGATCCTATCATTTTTGTCATTGTTCCAAAGCAGTATGTTTCGTGGGGGGGAGGAGCATCACTGCCTGGACCTGGGGAAGAAATGAAGGAGAACTGGTGTTGAAGAGGTGTCTCTATGGAAACACAGCAAAAACACATTTCCAAAAACTTGCCTGGGGAAGTCCCAGATTCTTTTAAATCTTACATGTCAACTAGCTCAATATAAATACAGGTTTAGACATATTGGTTTGATGTTTCAATATCTATTTTTATATGCATTTATATGCATTTATATCACCCAGGTCTTCTGTTTTCCACTTGTTCTATCAAGTCATGCTTTTAAATGTATCACAATTTAAATATTAAGGAGCCTGTTTTCTTTAATGTTTAAAAATTCTTCAATGAAAGATGAAAGGAAAGCCAAGGAGTGGTTTGCTAAGGGTTTATTCTATTCTGAGTGATGTCAGTTTTACTACAGCTGTATTTAATCTTACATCTTAATGCCTCTTATCCATATAATGTGGGCATTGAAATGGTTCTATAATTTGTTGTGAGAAAATTCCAGTAAAATCATTTATAGAAAACTTTTAAAGTTAAATTACTAACTTTTCCTAAGGAGTTTTCCTAAGGGAATTTTCCTTCCCCCTTTTCATAAGTCAGAGAAAAAGAAACTGGAATTAGTGTGCAGTGTTGGAAATACAGTAAAACAAAGGAGGAATATTATGAGACTTTTGCTCAGGGGTAAACGACTAGGGAATCTGTAGAATTCCCTTTTCTGATGGTCACGGAGTTATCTGTTTCTCCTTTTGGATATCTCCCTGGTGGTGGTCCCGTGCCTTGTGTCACAGTTTCTTTTCTCACGTCTTAAACTTGCCTATAACTATTTTAAATGAAAGCCCATGGGTTACCAAACTCCTTAACACAGATTTTGCTATTTAAGATACTGGAGGTGAACCGTTCTGATGGGTTCTTTGAACTCATTGCTTCTAGAAGAAGAATTCGGGTGTGGATTTTGAGCCAGTGTGTGAATCATGTCGAAGATGTCTGAGGCCTCACCATGTCTTAGGAAGAGAAGGCTGTTGCTGGGGCAGGAGCGCTGAAAAGGGAATAGTTGGGAGCTGCCAGCGAGGCTCCCTCAGTGTTGATATAGCGTGAGTCAGGAATGTGTTATTTACAGGGAGAACTCCGAGTCCGTCAGCGAACTGAGAATCCATTCATGGGTGCAGTAAAAGATGCCCATTGGGGGAATGCGGGCACCTCAGGATGGAGGAATGTGGCTGCTCGTAGTGGGGGCTGTGAAAACTGTACCACTTTCACACCTCTAGGTGCAGAATGACTCCCATTTTCCCTGTCTGAAGGGTGAATTCGTCATTCTACTCATTACGACCCAAGCATTCGAGCATATTTGGGGAAAACTACTCTTGTTCTCTAGTGGGAAAATTCTTAAAGATCAGAAGTTTAAATTCTCAGCCTTATTGCAGCAGTAATATGGTTTCTGACTGCTTTGTTTTGTACGGCATGGTGAGACCGCCACCTAGTTTAGTCTCCTGGATTGAGGCCTGTTTCACAACACGAAGTATGACATATGATTGTTTTAGCCTAAAAGTCAGGAAAGTCGTCTGTTTAAAACTTCCAAATCTGAAAGGCAGTCTCAACTTAAAATTCCTTCTAGTACATTTAAGCCAGCGGAAGGGAAAATATAAACAATTTGTTAATTGCTGCAGCTGTTCTCTGAGTATCTTTATGTTAATGTTTTGAATTGTTGGATTGGAAATATTTTTAGAGAGAGCATTTGAATTAGTGTAGTCCTAGTCAAACCTCAATCTTGAGAAGCAGAGTCTGCCCCTTCAAAACCAACAGTAGCCTTATACAGATGGAGAGGATGCCTACAAAGCCATGGTGAAATTTCTATAAAATAATAGAGGAGAATGAAGACATGGCCTCACTCAGTTTGGGGTGAACAGCCTCTTAGTGGTTTGAATATGGTATTTATCTAGCTGCTGTGGTAAATGAGGTGAAGTCTTTTGCATATACAGTTAATTCCCAATTATTCGTACATGCTTTGGCCAAATTATTGATTATCTATGGACTTTGGAGACCTTTCCTCCTCCTCCCTCCCCACCCCCACTCCATTTGTTGTCCATCCAGTCCCCTGGCCGGGCTCCTTGCTCACCAGGCCTTCTCACTGGGGTTCCCACCTGCTCTCCTCATTTTCATGTTTGCGTTCTTACCAGGCCCCTGCTGCTTTGCTTTCTCTGCTGTCTCTGCTGTGTTCTCTCAGTTTCCCTGACATTCCAAGGTCCTTGTCCCATACGACTTGGGTTTCTCAGTTATCTCAGATTAGTGGTGGAGAAATTAGTTCACTGTCAGGAAAAGACTCTGGAAGGTGATGTCTGCTGCTCCTTGCTTCTCTTCCTGTCATCTTTGGTCCTTTGTTGAATGGAGTGGAGACTGGGTAGAGAAAAGCCTTGCCCTAAAACACTTCCAAGCTGTTCTTGTGAATGATTTTTTCAGGATTTTACAGTCCTATGAGGAAGGTATTATAGCTAAGCTCTTAAATAGTCTTTTCATCCTTTATTTTCTTTTTTGTTCTCAACTTTGGGATGGAGTTGCAGAGAGAGCCATAGGAATAACCTCAAATGCTTCTTCATTTAGCAAATAGCTACTTTATTGAGTTCTTTTTATATTTTGAATAGTGTGAAAGATATAACATGAATTTAACCTGGATTCTTTCTTTAAAGAGGTTTAAGTAAATCTAGGAGAAGAATCTACACAGCAAACCATAAATCTGAAACTACTACATAAACATGTGATTACTGTGATATGTGAGAAACTTGTAGAATGTATGCGAAGTGCCAGGGCTCACCCAAGAGGTCATTGTTTCTCTGGGGAGGGCCCAGGGTCAGTATAGATGTAAAACTCTGCCCTAATACTCCTTGTCTGCACTGAGGGGGGGGAACTCTTTATTTTTATTTATACAGTTTTTTAGTAAACACGTTTTTGTTCCTTTTTTTGAATATTAAATGTCTGCACAGAATATGAAGTTCCTCCATTAATTGAGAGCTTAATATAGGTATTTAGACCCTACTTGACTAAAATTTTGGTTAATGGAACATGATCCTGTGTTCCCTTCCCAAACCAGTCCCATGCCAGGTTGGTTGAAAAGGCTTTTGACTAACCAATCATTTCAGATAAATCAGCCCTAGAACACACACACACACTAGGTTTATAGAAGAGTCCTTTATTCCCTCACCTGTGCTGGTTTTGTATAATTTATTTGTGGTTCCTCTGAAGCGTTTGGTATCTCAGACCAGATGAGATTAAACCCAGCAAATTTTAAGGAAGGGAAGCTAACAGAGAGGTTTGGTAACAAGGCTGAAAAACTACAAGCAGTGGACACAAGAATTCTGAGAATAGGATGGTTTCCAGTGAGGTTTCCACTTGAAGTTTTGGTATTTTAAGAGGCTTAGCCTTGCATGAAATAACTCAACTTATTTTTTTGTGATCAAAAGCTGTTTTCTTTTAAGTTGCCTTTAAATAAGAGCCAAATAAAGATAATCTCTGAATTGGGTTAGGAAATTCAGTTCCTGCCTTAACTGCACGTTTTGTGCGGAGGATGAGGCTCCCCGGTACTAGACAAGATTTTATAGCTTCCCTTTATCAGGGGTGTCCAACCGTTTGGTATCTCTGGGACACACTGGAAGAAGAGTTGTCTCATGCTGCACATTAAATATATTGTGACACATAATCATAAAAAAATCTTACAGTGTTTTAAGTAAATTTACAATTTTGTATTGGGCCACATTCATAGCCATCCTGAGCCAGATGGGGCCTGCAGGCTGCAGGTTGGGCACCCCTGGGGGACTTCTTCCCTTTGATGATGATGGTTAAGTGAGATCATGTGAGAGTGCTTTGCCTTTGGAAAGAGCTGTAGGAACCAGAAATCCAACTGAAACTGGAGCTTGGAATTTATCAAAGTGAGGCTGATGTTACTTTTCTGCATGACCTGTATTTGTCTGTTAAATATTCAGATTCCTGGGCCTAATCCTAGGTCTACTGAATCAGAATCTCTGAGGACAAGGACCTGAGTTTAACAGGCTCCCTGGGCATTTCTTTTGCACTTCATACTTTAAGCTCTACTTGCCTTAAAGAGGTTGCATCCTTTTAACATTTGAAGTTGAAGATTGTGAAACTTTGCTTTTGGATAGCAGAGGGATATGAATGCAGTAGCTCAGACAGAGTTGACCACAGTGTTACTAAGTGAAGGAGTTCCAAAATGCATCTTTTGTCTTGGAAATGGGTGTGAAAAACTCAGGTCTTGATAGCTTACTATATGCTATACTTCACTCATATGATAAAATTCTCCCAATAGCTCTGAAGAAGGTACAATTTTTATCACTCCCATGTTTTTCACAGAGGCAAACTGAGGTTCAGAAGGGCTAGGTAACTTGCCTAGGACCACACAGCTAGTCACAAATGAGCTGAACTTTGATCTGTCTGAGTCTGAAGCCCAGGCTCTCATCCTCTGTCCGTTCTGGGTTGCCAAGTGTGGATGGTCATAGCCAGTAGGGGACGGGATTAGGTGAAGGGGGGCAGACATAGGCAAAGGTAATGGGCTGGTATAGCTAGAATTCTGACCCCTAGAAACAAGACAGACTGAAACCCCAGGCAAATCATTTGGCATGATCTACTGCTTTGTGAATTCAAGGCCTAGGAGAACGTTTGTAGGAAGCTGGCTGCATTGTCACCTGAACGCCGACATTATTGACTTTCTAAAAGCCAGGTGTGAAGAGAGAATCACAAGTTTTACTTAAAACTACCTATTAACTTTTCACAATACTTTGCAAATCAATGTTCATATGCTTTTTGTTGATAGATGGTAAGGCACAGACTGGTAAGAGTTAATGGGCTTGTCTAAAGTTTTGCAGGGGTCAAGGATGCAGCTGTGGGAACAACAGGAAAAATGGGAGGGAAAGAAAAACGACAAAGGCTTGATTTGTGAAGACTCCATAAGCTGGGATATCCCTGGAATTTTACAGTCTTGTCATTTTATTGTGTCTTGGAACTAAAGATAATGGAAAAGAGTGATGGTAAAAGGGATACAAATGCAAGTTATAATAGAGGTTCACAGATAAAGGAAAATTGGAGGAATCCTAAGGTAATTTGTGGGTAAAAAGCCTGTGCCATATTCTGAAAACCTCAGGGTCTTTTGCTTCCACATTGCTCTGTTCGGTCCCTCTCCCTCACACACCCTGTAGGTAAGCTCTCGTATTTTTGATTTTCATATTTCTTTCTGACTTGTGATTGAATAAGACTACAATAAATTAGTGTTTGACCAGAAAATTGGTTTGTCTTTGGAATGTGTGGTTTTGAAATGGTTTACTCTATATTTTGCTATTCTGTAGGTACCAGTGGACCATGGAATCTCATAAAGGATAAATGGTTATGATATGATTATGATCATAATCATAAAAATAATTGTGTGATCATGATAAATACAGGATTAAGGTACGGAAATTACTTTGAGGCAGTTAAAACCTCTGTGTTAATAGAAGACATTCATATATACAGGGGAGATTATATAAACTGGGGTATCTGGGTTTTGTGCCATATCCTCCTTGTCAATAACACGCATATATTCCCTGACAGTATGCTTAGACAGGGAATTTTATTTCCTGTGCCTTATTTTCCTTATCTGTCTGAGGTGGGGAGTGACTAAATGACCTCCTGGGTTTAATATTTCACAGTTGCTAACCATAGTTTTGTGATGACCCTAAGTGGCCCCATTCTGACCTAAGGACTCCCAGAAATATTTCTCTTCTTCCTGCTCTCTCCACATTGGTGTGTTCTGACTGCACTTGTTCCTTGGACTCAGTGGGGCCACAGGCAAGGCAAACGTGTTTTCTCTGAAGCCTGCAGAAGTGGGTGTGGACAGACAATGCTGTCTCTTAGCTCTAGTCATGCTTCTGCTGACCATCCAGCTGGATAGTGCTTTTCAAATGTGTGTCTCCTGGGTGTTTGGGGAAAATTTAGAATCCTGAACCTCTTGCAGACCTCCAGAGGAAGAATCTCTGGAAGTGAGACTATGGGATCTACATTTTAACAAGCCTCTAAAGTGATGTTTGGGCTCACAGCAGTTTGAGAGCCTGAATGATTCATCTCTAAGTAAGGTGTAACACAGTTCCCTGAAGGGTTCGTGCTGTGTGTGTGTGTGTGTGTGTGTGTGTGTGTGTGTGTGTGTGTGCGCGCGCGCAGATAAAACTCAGAATAAGTTGTAATCATTTAGTTTATTTATTTATGAAACAAATATTTGCATGCCTTCTGTATACAAAGCTCTATGTTAGTTGCTGTGGGAATAGAGGCAGAACACACAGATCTCATCAAGTAAGTAATGGGATATGAGGGTGTGGGAGAGGTCAAAGCAGGTTTATAGTTGGTGTGGGACTCCAGTTGTGCTATTAAGAGAAATAGCCACACAGGCAGAACAGGCAATGACTTTGGGAGAAAAAATGCCTGAATAAGTAGGAACCTATAGAGTGACAGTAAAATATGCCTGACTTTTTGGGACCAGCTATACAACTGGCACTAGTTTGAGATTCATTCATAATGTCTCAGAGTTGGGAGGGATCTTTTGGATTCTGTTCCAGTCTCCTCAGAAGCAGGAAAAACTGGGGTCCTTTGGAGGCTATGGTTAGGTCAGGGAGAAAAACTGTAACAAGGGAAGCCATTATGTATAAAAATGACCTTTGCACTCAGACTTGAGAGGTGCTGGGTTTCTTAATAAAGATAATCTCTAATTGATTTTGAGTCTCTACCGTTATAAGCCCTAACAATAAAATTTGAAATGATATAGGCATTGTAAGCAGATACATTCATTTGATGTTTAAAAGATACACCTTTAGGATATAATTTTGGTGGTCAAGTGTAGTATTGGCATGCCTTCTTTAAAGACAGCCACTCAATACCCCTTCTTCCTTAGGCTAAAGAAGAGGGGATGATTGAGGCCTCTAAGAGGGGAACAGACTGCTGTTTATTTATTGACTGGATTTCCTTGGGTAGCTTTGTAGTATTTTCCTGAACTGTTTAGTAAATTAAAGTTGCACATTACTGCCATTACTTTGGCCTGAGAGTAATGCAGGGCCTTTGATAGATCTAGGGATTCTTCACCATTTTTAATCCTCACCCAAGGATACATTTATTGATATAAGAGAGGAAGAGGGGGAGAGAGAGAGAGACAGAGAGAGAGATATACAGATACATCAATCAGTTACCTCCCTTATCTACCTGGACTGGGGATTGAACCTGCAACCTGGGTATGTGCCCTGACTAGGGATCAAACCCCCACAGCCTTTTGGTGTATGGGGTGATGCTCCAACCAAATGAGCCACCCAGCCAAGGCTACACCAGAAGTAGTTTTAACTGTGTGTTCCCTTTCCTTTTTAACAGCAGTGACTTCAGGATTGAGTCTTTTTTTTCCTCATTTGTGACAGTGACTTCCCTTTGTCGCACCAGAATCAGCAAGGTTGGTTGAGTGAAATCTTTTGCCAATAGGACCATAAGCAGTAAGTGAAGTCTGGGCTGAGTGGAGGAGAACAATTGAAGAAGCTGGTGTGCTCACCGGAAGATTAGAGTCAGGAAGTATGATTCAGGCTCTAGGCTGGCTGTCCACAGTCTTCTTACACCAGCAGCTGAAGGCTGGGACTGAAGGTTGAGTCAGAGCCGCCGGGCCGGAGGTCTTGGCAGCACAGTGGATATATGTGTCAGACACCAGGAGACGCTTCCTTCAGCTCAGAGCTTCCTGGACGGTTCCTGTTATGTGGGAACCAGGGATCAGCACCTTGCAGGATGTGGCCCACCTGCGATCCAGTGTCAGTCCAGAGAGCCCCAGCAGCTGGGCTAGATTCACTTAGGCCCAAGGTGTTTGCGAGATGAGTGGTCAGTGTCAGCGTGGGATTTCGTTTTGCAACAGTGCCCATCAGCTGCCGCCAAATGCAAACCTGAAGAACCTTTTAAGGGAAGGGGGTTCTAACAGGGAATCTTGAGGAAGTTTCTTGACCTTGAGAATATCATCCATGTTTTTAATTTCAGTGGAAGTAAAAATGTAATGACATTCGGAGTGAATTTTAAGTGTCCTTATAGTGGAATGTTTAATTTCCTGACAGGATATACCAAACTTTAGGTATGTGAATGAGAAATAGAGATCGAGTATTATATTAGCGCAAAAAAGGGTTAAAAAAGGAACTCTCGAGGGTTACACTAAGCTTTCTGCTCCAAAACCCCACCCTTTTGCCACACTGAAGGCAGAGAAATTACAGAAAGCTGATTGTGTTTTCTGTTTGGCAAGTCAAAGCAAGATACAGCAAGCTAAAAGATGAGTATCCCAGACTGCTGTCACTTTTCGTGACATGAAGATTCTGAGGGAAAGAAGTAAGAAGCCCCTCCTGGGTGGCTGCTCTCTGGAATTCGTGGGGACAGGTCCAGGTTGTCCTTGCACTGCTTCGTGCTTTTTAAAAAGTGAGACTCTGATTAGTGAGTCAGAATTTCTGATAAAATAGGAAATGAAAATTGCCTTCTTGCTCCTGATTTCATTTCCAGAGGTTTGTAATTACCATGTACTGAAACCTAGAATTTCTCCTTTACTTTACAAATATATTAAAAGACTCTGATTTTCATTTCTCTTTTGCTCTGTGTCATTAAAGCAGTTTGCTTAATTACGTGTCCGGCATGGTTCTCGCAGAGAGAGAACTTTATTAGAATGCATGTCATTGTAACCCACTCTTGGTGGTGGTTGGAAACAGTTGAGTTGCTTACTGGTCTCCCTGCCTATGTGCTGTGTAAGAAAATGCAGTCTAGGGTTTGTCTTTGCATAACAGTACATTTCCTTTAATGAATGTTTTCATTCATCCAAGTTTTGCTAGTCACAGCAGTTTATCTGCCTGGTCTATTATTATTCTTGACTGATAGCCCTTTGAAGTGTCACTGAATTAAGCTACATCATAAAATTTTTAAAAACTGTAGGAGAGATGTATTTTCTTCCTTTCTCGCTCAGTTTCCCTTCCACTTTGAAGATGTAAGGCCAGAAAGTCCCATCATCTGATAGGCCTGATAACTCTCCGATATTTCAGCTGATTCCACTGAGACTAGGGATTTCTTGTCGTCATCCCCTACTTTCCCCAGTTTTGGTATAGTGCTTTGCATGAATATTGCTATTGAGCTTTTATTCATTCTTACTGTATGCTAGGTACATGGCTAGGTGTATAACCTTCTGATCCCCATAATTACTTTATGAGATAGCTGCTATTATTTAAAATACAAATGAAGAAATAGAACCATAGAAAGTGTAAGTAATTCATCCAAAGTCAAATAACAATTAATGGATGAAATGGAGATTTGAATCCAGGCCTCAGCTGACCTCAAAGCCCTGACTTTTAATGTCTGCTCTGCTGTCTCTTGTATTGTCCTTTTATTTTTATATTCATCTGGCATTTATGAGCACTGACCTAGCCACATGTGTTCATGTGTTAAGAAGATGGCAGCAAATGTAGCAAACAGAATTGGGAGGAAACAGACAATAAAGAATTAAGCAAATAGGCATATAATATCACCAGAGGTTGTAGTAACTATGAAGAAAATAATAGCTAAAAGGGATGCGCTGAGTATGCTTTCTGGCAAAACTTACAAAAATACGAGATAGTTTTCTGGTTATTGGTTCTGTTTAATAGCCTAGGATAGTATGAAAAAAGGATAAGGAAAACAACCAATCAGGCTTTAAAAACAAACAAGCAAACCAAATCCAGGATCTGTAAAGTTTCAAATCTTAATTGAAATGGTGATTTTACTGGCAAATGGCTAATTGTTTGCATACCTCGTGGAGGAGTGTGACCAGCCAGAAGGTGTATGGGAAGGAGACGCTTTTACTGTTGAGAGCACCAACGTTATTACTAAATTACAGTACCATAGTTTCAGGTAACAGTTATGAGGAGTTTTCTTTTGGAGCTCTCCATTTCCGTAGGAAATACTGTTTTAAAAGTCTTTCACCAGGAAGTGCTAATTAGCAGAGGTCTTCTCTTTTATCTCTTTTGACAATTATCACAAATGAATTTTTTAGGACTCAGAAGCAAAGATTCAAAATTTAAATGTTAAGAATGAATGTTGTGACTATTCTGGAAATTGGTGTTCGAGTGCTTAAAAACTATGTTTAACATTTTTTTTTCAGGAAGGGAGACAAAAGCCATTACTATTTGCCATTTCGAAGTTGTGCATTTTAATCAATGATTATTTCCATGAACATTGACCTAGCACAGAAGGCCATCTCAGCTGCATTGTCAACTTGATTTGGTTCTTCTCTAGTAGGTTCTATCAAGTTTATAACATCTTTCATTTATAAAAGTTTTTCCCATTTTTTTTGCCCTTACCAGGTAGGCTTAAAAAATATTCTGGCCTCTTTTTGACCCTGTATCTTCCTGTCACCGTACCCATTAATTGGTCTGATAGCCTAGAAATTGATTAGAGACAAGTGATCCAGATAGATGGGGAAGACACCTAGTCTCTTAGAAGGCCTTGCATTTGAAAGATTATTTGTGCTATAAACCAAATAATCTCTGTTTTAGTTGCTTGTATTTTTATTGTGGGAAAACCAGAGACATTTGATTCTTGTACAGAATGTATTTGCCCTATTTTCAACTCTAATGATTGTGTTAGTTCTTCACAGAGGTCTATTTATTGAGATTTCTTTCAAAGAAAATGTTTTGATTTTAGAAATTAATGAATAAAACTCAATTCCCTTCTGTTTGCAATATGTCATGTTACCTTGTATCATTTTATTTAGAATATGTTTATCATAGTTACAGGAAAATTTAACTACTGTTGCCAGAAAACAGGCCAATGAATTCTGTTAACTTTGTATTGGTAATTTAGTCATTACAAAGAAATATAACTTGTATTCACTGTTTTTTCATTACAAAGAAATATTTTTATTGTAGTAATTTAATGTGGATTGTGTACCTTTTTTTGGCCTCTTTCTCAACTATTCACTATAGTAAGTATGTATTGAAGTGTTCCTGAATTGCTAGTTCTTGGGAGACTGAGATTTCGGAGACTCCTTTCACTCCTGTCACTCCTTTTGGAGACTAAGATTCAGAAAGACCAGGCAGTAAAAAGGAGAGCAAATATGATTGACCGAAAGATGATTGTAGATGATACATACATTTCAAGTGAGAAAGGCCAGAAGAGGATTGCAATGAATTTCCATGAATTGAGCTTTATTGGAATTGCTTTCATCACTCCCCCTCCAACAATGGAACTTTTTCTCTCTATGGTGCTCTGTTACTATAGTTTTTTTAGTTTATGAAAACTGGAAAAATTAAGTACTTGAGTTCATACACTGTCATCTGTTTCTTCTTGATGTCTAAATAGAATTTTGGATTACTTATATTTTTCTCCTCACCTCCATGAAAATATTTCATCAAAACTCCAATTTGGGATTTGAACCTTGAGGCAAAGTCCTTTTAAAACTGTCTGAAAAACTTGCTTTTTTCTGGTTTAGTTAAGAATTTAAAGTTTTATACGTAGGACACAGTTATGAAAACCACCCTAGGCTCGTCGATGACTCCTTGGAAAGGCCTGACAAAGTTCGACAACTTGACTGAGGGGGAAAGTGCTGTGTCCCAAATTCCTGGTTGCTAGTTCCTTGGCTCTAGGCTATTTTTATTCCTAGTTTACAAATCCTACTCGGCATCAGAAAATGAGGCAAATGGGAGGAGAGTGGTGGAAATTTGGAGGCTTCTCATTTAGCACCTTCTCTTGTCTTCGCTTTTGTCTTTAACAGATGAGGTGGTGAGGAGAGGTTGAGGTGGAAGATTTTTCCCTCTCAGCTTATCTTTTCAACTCTGTCTTCTCTCACACTTTTTGTAAGCTGTGGTAGAAATAATGCTTCTTTACTACAAGCACCTCACTGTGGCTTTAAAATGCCATCAACAACCAGCACGGATCAAATGGCCCATTGCCTTTGTGACTTGAGTTTCAAAGTCAAGTTGTCTTTGATAACATGACTTAATTTTTATTTTTTATAGTAGCTGGAAGTAGGGAACTGTTACAAAATCTTGTCTCCTTAAATAAATTATTATTGTTTAAGATCACTGATGGACTTTTTAGTCCATCTAAGTTGCTCCTGGGTTACTGCAAGCTTGGTTGTTGCATAAACAACTTGACTTGCTTCTGAAAGGTGTTACAAGTATGGTTGCTTCTCCAGGTGCAGGGCCCAAAGTAGAGATGCCTGGGTGACTTTTTTTCTATATCCATGTGAACGGGTCAGGTATAGGTACATTCATCTGCCTAAAAGTGTTGGTAGAACTTCCTTGTTTT
>PVKM010007099.1:0-42372 GCA_004027735.1 Carollia perspicillata | reverse complement strand
ACTCCCTCCTCTCTCCCTTCTGACCTCCAGTGTTTTCAATCAGAGATTTGAGGCTTTATTTCTCCACACTGGGGCCCTGGGTAGCGTGGTCTGTCTTGCTCCCCAGCTGTTCCTCCCGGTTTATCTGCGCATTAGTGTGGGACAGCTTGCTCCACCAGTCACGGTCTCACTGGGTCTGCCAGCTGCAGCCTTGCCCACCCCAGTCCTCCAGCCACAGCCTTGCTGTGAGTCCTATCCACCCAGCTGCCCATCTCCACCCCTCCTATCAGTCTAGATGAGTGTTTCTTCTTTAACTCCTTCGTTGTTGGACTTCTATACAGTTTCATTTTCTGTCAGTTCTGGTTGTTTTTGTTTGTTTGTTTGTTTTTAAATTGTTGACATCCTTCTTTTGGTTGTGCAAGGAGGCACAGTGTGTCTACCTATGCCTCCATCTTGGCCAGAAGTCTATACCATTTGTTTTATAATCCACTCATATAATGATGGACACTTGGGCTCTTTCCAACACTTAGCTATTATAAATTGTGCTGCTATGAACATTGGGGTGCATAGATTCTTTTGGATTGGTGTTTCAGGGCTCTTAGGATATAATCCCAGAAGTGGAATTGCTGGGTCAAAAGGCAGTTCCATGTTTAGTTTTCTGAGGAAATTCCATACTGTTTTCCACCATGGCTGCACCAGTCTGCATTCCCACCAAACGTGCACTAGGGTTCCCTTTTCTCCACATCCTCTCCAATACTTGTTGCTTGTTGATCTACCTTTTGCAATAGCATGAATGGAACTGGAGACAATTATGCTAAGTGAAATAAGCCAGTCAGAGAATTATAAATAACATATGATCTCACTTATAACTGGAATCTAATGAACAAAATAAACTAATAAGAAAAATAGATCCAGAGACATGGAAACATGGAACAGACTGATAGCTGTAGAAGGGGAGGAGGGGGGATGGTGGAAGAAAGGAGAAGGGACTAGTTAAAGAACATGTATGAATTGACCCATTGACATGGACAACAGAGTGGGGATTGATTGTAGAAGAAAAGGGTGGGCCGGGTGGAGGGGGGCAAAAGGGAAAAATTGTGACAACTATAATAGAATAAACAATAAAAAAAGAAGTTCTAGAATAAGCAAAAGTTAACAGTGGTGTTTCTTGTGGATGAATAAGGATTGACTAGGACAGGAAACCTGAGGAAACTCACTAGGGTGATAAAAATATTCTGCACCCTGTTAGGAGTTTGGGTTATACAGGTCTATTCTTTTGTTGAAGCTCATTGAATGGTACTCTTAAGATGTGTTCATTGTATCTTTTACAAAATTTAGCCTAAAGGAAAGAAACATAAACAAATGTTGAGCTTTAGTTAAAAATGCACACTGTAGTGTTTAGGGGTGAAGTATACTGATGTTTGTAATTACTTTGAATTGCATCCAAAATGAGATATATTGATCAACAGAGATGTGATAAAGTAAATATAACATGATGTTCGTTGCATAATATAGATGATGCATGTATGTGTTCATTGTACTATTCTTTCAAAATTTTGATATTTTTATAATAAAAATATTGGGGAAAATGCTCTAGCCTAAAAACCTCTCTGCACTATGAAATTTTTGGTAAAATAAATACTTATTGGGAAAAAATAAAATAAAAAATTTTGAAAGGGAAGAAATAAAATGCATCTAATAAATTATTTAAAAGAGGACTAATTGAATTAAGTGGCCCCCTTCCCAATTTTTATGTTCTAAACAATCATCCCATCAAGACACATCATTAAAGAGTGCTAATCATATAACATAGTTTTTAAATCATGGCGATCTAAAATACCTAAGGCAAAAAGAAAAATTGAGCTCATGCCAGATGAAGTATAATATCTTCCTAGGCAACCAGACAACCAGAACCACTAAGCACAGAGTGAGGGTGTGGAGGATAAAAGGGTTGGGGAGACATGTCCTCTCTCTCAAACCAGAGTTGTGGAAGCAATGTTACTCATCCACCCTGGTGAATTCTATGACCAGAAAATTTTAAGGCCTTGTTATGCTGGTTGCAGCTCATGCCAACAATCCATCATAGACATTAGGCTGAAATCTATATCCAATCTTGCTTGGCAGAGGCCTAGGCATAAACTCAGAGGGCTTCAAATTCTTTGTTTGTTTTGTTATTTTTTAGATTTTTTAAATTGTATCTTATTGTTTGTGTTATCATAGTTGTCCCCACTTTTCTCCCTTTGCCTGCCTCTACCCATCACCCTCCCCACTCAATCCCCACACAGTTGTCTGTGTGTATGGGTCATGCATGTATGTTCTTTGGCTAATCCCTTCCCCTTGTTTCATCCAGTCCCCCCTCCCATTGCCCCTCAGACAGCTGTCAGTCTGTTCCATGTTTCCATGCCTCTGCTTCTATTTTGCTCATTAGTTTAGTTTGTTCACTAGATTCCACATATAAGTGAGATCATATGGTATTTCTCTTTCTCTGATTGGCTTATTTCACATAGCATAATACTTTCTAGGTCCATCCATGCTGTCCCAAAAGGTAAGAGTTCCTTCTTTGTCACTGCTGCATAGTATTCCATTGTGTAAATGTACCTGTTCCACTAATACACATTACTTTTTTTCCTAACCTAGCAACACAAGGTGGCCCAAAGGTTGCTAGGTTCATTTCTCCCCCCAGATGTAACAAGAGTCCCAAAGGAAACCCCTGATGACCACAGCAACACTGGCATGGGGTATCAATGGAAATTGCCTCTGAAAATAAGTGGCCAGAGCAAGCCTCTCCTTCTACACCAGGTCAAAGACTCCCAACCCCCAAAGAAAGACAATAATAAGTGACCAGACAGCATCAGCAGTGGATCCCCCACCAGAACAAGTGACCTGAAAAAAAAAACCCAAAAACCAAGTGACCTAGACTTGGAAACCTTTTACCCCATGGCCCTGAGACTCCTCTGCCCCCACCACAAACACGAGCCATGGTAGCTCAGAAGCACCAACAAGGAAAACCACAGTGCAATAAGCTGTCTGGACCTGAAAGCACTCTCCGTTTCCCATGGACAAGGGTATTCTGCCACAAGAAGCATCTGATCACAAAGCAATTCTCTTCTCCCACAGAGCCAGAGACTTCCCCCCAAAATGGGTGGTAGGCAGCTCCAGTGGCAACAAGTGGCTTGGACTAGGAAACAGCCTTCATCCCTGTGGGCAGAGAATCCTTTTCTCCACCTATAAATGCACCAGGTAGCCAGGCCTAAGAAAAGTACTTCCACCCCCTCAGAGGTCAGCAGAAACCCAAGCAGCATCAGATAAACCAAGCAGATGAAAAGGGAATAGTGAAAGCTAAGAAAATTAAATTATCATTGAAAGCAAAGCCTATAAAAGTAGGCCAGGACCTGAGTGCTATACCTAAACAGAATGACTGCCTGCTAAATAAAAGATTTAAATAGGATTCAGAATCTCTTAACACAATAGCAAAAATATCCAAGATACAATAAAAAAAGTCTGACTCTTCATAAGGAGAACCAGAGCCAGGAAAATCACATGAATAAGAGAAAACAATCAACACCAATACTGAGATAAACATGATGTTGGAACTATCTGTCAAGAGTCATAAGACAGCCATCACAAAAGTGCTTCAACAGCAGTTACAAATTCATTAGAAAGAAATGAAAAAATAGAAAATCCAACAAAGAAATTGAAGTTATAAAAGAAGAAAAAATGGAAATTACAGAGCTGGGAAAATACAATTAAATGAAAAACTTGCCACATAGGCTCAGTAGTAGAGTGGGGAAGACAGATGATAAAATCAGTTCCTTTGAGGACTGGTCAGTAGAATTTACTATATCTGAAAAATAGAGATAAGAAGGATTAAAAAAAATGAAGGGAGTCTCAGATGCCGGAGGGACAATAACAAAAATCCAACATCCTTTTCAACAGAGTCTCATAATGAGAGTGGAACTGAAAGAGTATTTGAAGAAGTAATGTCTCAACACTTACTAAAATTGGTGAAATATAAAAACCTACAGACATGAGAAGCTGAGAGAAACCCACAAAGGATAAACTCAAATAAATCCAACCCAAGGCAAATCATAAGTAAACACCAAAGTACAACCCACAAATGAAAATTTTGATAAGCTAAACTTCACCACAGTTAAAAAACATTTGCTTTGTATAAGACTCTTGTAAGAAGGTAAAGTAAACCAACTAAGAAGGAGAAAATTATTCGCAAACCACATATCTGGTAAAGAATTTGTATCTAGAATATGTCAAGAACTCTCAAAACTCAACAGGAAAAAAGCAAACAATCCAGTTAGAAATGTGCAAAAATATGAATAGACATTTTGCTACAGATTATATACAAGTGGCAAACAAGCACATCAAAATATGTTCAACATTATTAGTCATTAGGGAAATCCTAATAAAAACATACCTATCGGAAAGGCTAAAATAAAAAATAATTACAACACCACATACTGGCAAGGATGCAAAATAACTGAATCACTCATTGCTGCTGGGAATGTAAAATGGTAAAAGCCCTCTGGAGAGCAGATGGACAGTTTCTTTAAAAAATTAACATACAATCTTCTGGTCAAGACAGCAGCATAGGTAAAGGTGGCACTCAGAACCACCCACAACCACATCAAAACAACTAAACTATAGAACGACCATCATTCAGAATGGCCTAAAATAGCTGAACAGAAGTCCTATAACTAAGGATGCAATTAAGTCAACTGGATACTAGTAGGAGGGGCAGGGATGTGGTAATGGGCTGGTCCCCTAGCCACATGTGGTGGTTATAAATTGGGAGAGGTATCTTGGCTGCAGAGGTCTCCCCTGAGGAGCATGAAGTTCCAACCACACACCAGGCCACCTGGTCCACAGTTCCAGAACCAGGAAGAGAAGTCTCCATAACTTCTGTGTATAAAGACAAGTGAGGATTGTGGCTCAGTGAGATAAAGAGTTCCTGTAAGGTCAGGCTTTCATCCTAAAGTGCCTGTGCATGGACTTATTCTGACTCACTCCCTCTGAGCTACAGCACTGGGGTAGCAGCTTAAAAAGTGCCAGGAACATATAAGGAGGAACTAAATTGTCTGGCTTTAGGATGAGGGCTGAAGGGGCATCTTTCTCCCAGACAGAAGTGCTGTCAGAGGTCATTGTTCCCTTGCTGAGCTCTCCCCTGATAGAGCCCAAAGTCTGGCACCATATCTTAGTCTCCATCGACATGGCTAACACTATTTGTTCCACCCTGGTGATTTCCTTAAACCCCTTCCCACCCAATTTGTGGGTCTACCCGAAGCCATTTCCAATGGTTTTTCCATACAAACAGCCTCTCTTGGATCATGCTTCAGACTTTCCTAAAATCTCTCAAACACACAGCACCTGGCCTTTGCATACTCTGTACCCCTTGCTAAGTGGCTCCAGGCCAAGACTAGTGGCAGCTAGTTTCAGTTCACAGTTCGGCCTCTTCCAGGCACCTCCAAGCCCAGCACAAGTAGCAGCCATCTGCAGATCACTCTGTAGCTAATGCTGAATGATCCCAGTTAGGTCATAGGCAGTGGCTGACCATGTTCTTCACCTCCCTGGAGGCCTCAGAGCCAGTTCACTGATGGACAGTTTTAGATCACACCAGGTTACAACCCAACCACCTCCACTGAAGGGGCAGACTCAGCTGGCACCAAAGCCCCACTGAAGTCAGTCCTGCCCCATAGGATTGACCCCTGCATAGCAGTTCCTCCATTATAATCCAGCCAATCCTTGCAGCCAATTGGCCTGAGGGTCAGTTCCTCCCACTGATGCCAACAGCAATCAAGGCTCAACTACAACAGGATGGTGTAGACAGCCCACATGGTGGGGTGCATGTAGAGTGCCCAGCTCAGGTGACTGGGTAGTCTATGCTACTGGGACCTACAGGACACTTAATACATAAGGCAACTCTACCAAGACTGAGAGATGTAGCAGCTCTATTTAATACATAGAAACAATCACAGGCAAGCAGCCAAAATGAGAAGACAAAGAACAGGTCCCAAATAAAAGAACAGGAGGATTCTCCAGGAAAAAAATCTAAATGAAATGGAGGCAAGCAAGCTACCACATAAGGAGTTCAAAGCAATGGTTATAAGGATGCTCAAGGAACTTAGTGAGAATGTCAACAACATAAAAAAGGGCATGAAAAACATAAAAAAGAACAAGTGAGAAATTTTAAAATATACACTACTGAATCTTGGCTCAGTGGATTGAGTGTGGGCTATGAACCAAAGGATTGCCAGTTCCATTCCCAGTCAGGACACATGCCTGGGTTGCAGGTCGGGTCCCCACTGGGGGCCACATGAGAGGCAGCCACATACTGATGTTGTTCTCCCTTTCTTTCTCCCTCCCTTTCCCTCTCTCTAAAGATAAATAAATAAAATCTTTTTAAAAATACACTACTGAAATGAATAATACATTACAGGGAATCAACAGTAGAGTAGATGAAGCAGAGGACCAAATCAGTAATTTGGAAACTAAAGAAGCAGAAAACACCCTATTGGAACCCCCCAAAATAAGGATAGTGTAAGGAGTTTCTGGGTCAACCTTAAGTATACCAATATTCACATCATGGGGGTGCCTGAAGGAGAAGAGGGTGAGCAAGGGATTGAGAACCTATTTAAAGAAATAATGACAGAAAACTTCCCTAACCTGGTGAAGGAAATAGACATACAAGCCCAGGAAGCACAGAGTTCCAAACAAGATGAACCCAAGGAAGCCCACGCCAAGATATATCATAATTCAAATGCCAAAGGTTAAAGAGAAAAAGAGAATCTTTTAGAAAAGATTTTATTTATTTACTTTTAGAGAGAGGGAAAGGGAGGGAGAAAGAGAGGGAGAAAGAGAGGGAGAGAAACATTAATGTGTGGTTGCCTCTCATGTGCCTCCCACCGAGGAACTGGCCCACAATGCAAGCATGTGCCCTAGCTAAAAATTGAACCAGTGACCCTTCGTTTGCAGACCAGTGCTCAATCCACTGAGCCACACCAGCCAGAGTCAATAGAGAAATACACATTTTTAAAAGAATCAAGTGGAAATTCTGTGGTTAAAAAATAGAATAACTGAGGGGGGTGGTCTGGGATGGGAGTAAAAGACAGAAAACTGTACTGAAAAACAATTAAAATAAAAACAGTAAACAAATGCAAAAAAATTTAAAAGCAAGAATAAAGTATAAATAAAAAAAATAGAATAACTGAAATAAGACAATTCACTAGAGAGGTTCAAGTGTAATTTGAGCTGGTGGATAAAAGAATGTGTGAACTTGGAGATAAATCACTAGAGATTATACAACATTGAAAATAGGAAAAGAGAAAGAAGAAAAAATGAAGAGCCTCAGAAAAGTGTGGGATATCATTAATGTGCTAACATAAACATAATAGGAATATCAGAAAGAGAGGACACAGAGAAACATGCAGAGAAATACTCAAAGAGATGACAGGAAACTTCCCAAATTTAATGAAAAACAGTAACCTACACATTCAAGAAGCTTGATCAACTCCAAGTAAGATAAAAGCAAAGTGGTCCATACCTAGACACATTATAGTCAAACGTTGAAAGGCAAAGACAAGGAGAAAATCTTGAAAGCAGCTACAGAAAAACCAATCATCCCATGTAAAAAACCCTAGTGTTTAACAGCTAACTTATAATCAATAACAATAAAGACCAGAAGGCCATGGGGTTACATATTCAAAGAACTGAAAGAAAAAATTATCAACCTGGAAACAAATCCAGCAAAAGCACTTTTCAAAAATGAAGGAAAAATTTAGACATTCCCAGTTTGGCAGTTATTCTAAATGTAAACATGGAGTTACCATATGAGACAGCAATTGCACTCCTAGGTATATATCCAAGAGAAATGAAAATATATGTCCACACTAAGATTTGTACATGAATATTTATAGCAGCACTATTCATATTAGCCAAAAGGTGAGAATAACTCCAATGTCAATCAACTGATAAAAGAATAAATAAAATATTTTATATTCATACGATGAATATTATTTGCCCATAAAAAGGAATGAAATACTGATGCATTCCACTACAGGGATGAGCCTTGAAAACGTTATGCTAGGTGAAAGAAGTCAGTCACAAAAAAAACATATTTTATTATTCCATTTATGTCTATATCTGTAGAGACATAAAATAGATTAATGTTTTTTTAGAACTGTGACCAGGGATAGGAGGATCTGGAGGGTGAAGAGTTTCTTTTGGGGCTAATGATGGTTGCATGATTCTGCGCATATACAAAAACCAGCCCTGGCTGGTGTGACTCAGTGGATTGAGCGCCAGTCTGCAAACCAAAGGCTCACTGATTCGATTCCCAGTCAGGGCACATGCATGGGTTGTGAGCCAGGTCCCTATTAGTGGGTGTGTGAGAGGCAACTGATTGATCTTTCTCTCCCTCTCTTTCTCCCTCTCTTCCCCTCTCTCTAAAAATAAATAAAATATTTTTAAAGCACAGAGAATTGGACATTTATATGGGTAAATTTGATGGTATACAAATTATATCTCAATAAAGCTGTACTAAAAAGAAATAGTTTCTGATATACTCAACAACATGTAGAATATAAAAAAAAACATGTTATGACCAAAAGAAGTAGAACCTGAAAGAGCATATATTGTGTTATTCCATTTACATGAGATTTTAGAACAGGAAAACTAATATTTGGTAACAGAAAATATATTCATGGTTGTCTATGGGGTGAAAGATCGACAGAAAGTGGAAATGAGAGAACTTTCAAGTGTGATAGAAATGTTTTATATCTTGATTTAGAATTGTAGAAATACAGTGTACACATTCATGAAAACTCATTGAGTTGCACATTTAAGATACACACATTTCACTATATGTAAGTTCTATTTCAATTAAGAGAGTGTATAGGAGACAGGAGAAAGAAGAGAGGAAGGGAGATAATGGAAAGGGGAGGGTCAGATAGGAGCTACTTATAAGGTAGAATCTATAATTTTGGCATCTGATAGGATACAAAAGATCAGAAAGAAGAAGGGACCTAAAACAACAAAACATGGTAGAGTGATATTCTGTATGAATCCTGACTTCAGCCCTGGCAGGTGTGGCTCGGTTGGAGCATAGTCCCTGTCATTCCCGGTCAGGGCACATAAGCAGGACATGGTTTTGGACTTTGAGGTGGGTGCTTGGGGATCTTAGGAGGCTTCAGGCTGGTGATTTAGAGGGTGAGTACACTCAGAGAAATTGTCCCATTCCCTGTGTCTTGAATGTTCTCTTTTCTTCATTCACTTCCCACATCCCTAGAAGAAATCTGAGGTAGGGAGTCTGGATACAGGCCAAAGTGGACGGCAGTACCTCCCAGTCATGGCCTGAACTTCACCAGTCTTGCAACTTGGCTGAGTGTGTCCTGCCACTGTCCCAAGAAAGAGCCATGTTCCTGGCAACACTGCAGAGAGGGTGGAGCTGGCTATAAGAGCTGGGGGTCTGACTGCCTTTTTTCCAGACATCACCTCAGATAAGGAAAAGTAACGTCAGTTACCATGGGGGGGCAGCAGAGGCCAATATACAGCACCCCTGGCTTAGACTCAGGACTCCTGGATTAGAATTCATTTACATGTATACAGGAGTCACAGCCCAGCTCAGTTCAATCTTAGGCAGTGCACCTACACCAGCCTGAAGGCCATTCCAGACCTGACCCAATGTGGGGGTGACGGGGATGGAGGGACAGTCCAAAGAGTGACTAGAGAAGTCAGAGAAGAGGAAAGCCTCCAGGACAGTGGAACAGCCTTGGGGAGTAAAAATGCCACAATCGTGAAGCCCAAAATATGCCAAGGGAAGAAAACAACTATGTGCATATAATTAGCTTCAGTCCTTACTATGTCTGTGCACAGAAAAATCTTGCTCTACTGACTTTCACATAGAACATTCTTCTCCCACTTTTGATATTCTAGCCTGAGCTCTCCCACCCTAAAAGAACCCCTGCTCATAACAGCTGCCTCAACTTCTTCCCCAGATAGCTCTAGCAATGGCTTTTCTTTTCATGTCCACCATGCTGGTTTCTCTGGCTAGGAAGAGACACCTCCTCAGTGTTATGTTCCATAAATGTAGGGTACCCAGATTCTGTAAGGATGCATTGCAACTCAAGGATTGTAGGAACAGTTTCACACCTTCCACACACCAAAAGGGTGAGTCATCAGTGATTTCTTAGGGAAGAGTGTGAGTCCACTAACCAGTGCTAGCTTGATTAATTACTAAATTCAGAAGATATTGAGCCCTGGCTGGCGTAGCTCAGTGGATTGAGTGCTGGCTGCAAACCAAAGGGTCACCACTTCAATTCCCAGTCAGGGTACATGCCTTGGTTGCAGGCCAGGTCCCCAGTGAGGGCCACATGAGAGGCAACCACACATTGATATTCCTCTCCCTCTTTTTCTCTGTCCCTTCTCCTCTCTCTAAAAATAAATAAATAAAATCTTTAAAAAATAAAAAAAAAACAATATGCAAATTTTTTAAAAAAGGAAAAGAAGAACATATGGGAGCCCTGGCCTGTGTGGCTCAGTTGGTTAAGCATCAGCCTACAAACTGAAAGGTCGCTAGTTTGCTGGTTCAATTCCTGGTCAGGCCGGGAAAATGCCTGAGTTAGTGGTTTGGTCCCCGGTCAAGGTGCATTTCAGAGGCAACTGATCAATGTTTCTCTCCCTTTCTTTCTTCCTCCTTTTCCTTTTCTCTGAAAAGAAATAACTAAAATATTTTAAAAAGAAGAAAAAGAAGCCCTGGCTAGTGTGGCTCAGTGGATTAAGTGCTGGCCTGTGAACTGAAAGGTTGCTGGTTCGATTCCCTGTAAGGGCACATGCTTGGGTTGCATACTGGGTTCTCAGTTGGGTGTGTGGGGGAGGCAGCCAATTGATGTTTCTCTTGGTGTTTCTCTCCATCTCCCATCCTTCCCCTCTCTCTGAAAATGAATAAAGAAAATCTTTTTTTTTTTTTAAAGAAGACATTGGACATCCACATCCTAAAAATAAGCTAAAAGCCAGAAGCACTCCTGAAAAATAGGTTCTTGCTGGGAGAATCCAGAAGTGAGCTCAGACTTCAAAACAGGAAGAGAAAGCCTGCTAACTGACATATCCAACCCAAGATGGCATTTACTCAGGAGAGCACATAACTGATAGAATAACAGGCCCAGATATGAGTTTAGACCAACCATGAAGGTGCTGAACTTCCCTAAGGAAGCCTCATATGCTTGTACTCCTGAGCTCCCAGACCATGTGTCAGGTTCTGGCCAATCCAAGAGTTCTACTGGCTTCCTTTCTGAAGGCCTAGGGATTCAGCCTCTTTTCCTTTCCTCTCTAATCACTTTGAGTGGGGAACAGCTCTCCTTCAGGCTGACTATAGAGTGAGATAAAGTCTGTCTGGCACTCCCTTAAAGACAGCCCTCAGGTACAGAGCTCTACCAACCACCATCAAGGCAAAACAGAACAGAGATTACAAACGCAATACATTACACACAGCGGGTTAGGTGAATTATGGCAGTGAAATGAACATAAAATGGCAAAGGCTCCATCTTTCTGAGTCCCCAGAGAATGAGAATGAAGAGGTTGAGCTCTGTCTCCTGACTGACTTCCAAGACGGCAACTGACACTCTGTGAGGCTTTTTTCCCTCTGCATTCTTTATCCTGTGCATGGGGATCACCTCTTCCAAACCCCCAACACGTTTCCCAACTCATTCCTGAGACACAAGGACATGTATTTCCCCTTTCTCTGCATGGGTGATCAGTACCTCTGAGGATGTTTGCCCTGGAGGGTGAAAACCAACACCCAGGACACAAACCTATGCTATACAAAGAAATTGTCCCCTCTGGGAATTTCCTCCCAGCAGAGAACCAGATTTCATAATCTGCTGGTGTAGCCCTGGCTGGTGTGGCTCAGCTGGTTGAAGCATTGTAAACAAAAGGTTGCAGGTTCTATTCCCAGTCATGGCACAGACCTAGGTGTGGGTTTGATCCTCAGTGGGGTGCAAGTGCGTGTGACACCTGGTCTGGCCACATACGATGGCAATCCCAATGTTGATCTCCATTCTGGTTCCGTACAAAGGCAACCAATCAATGCTTCTCTCTTGCATCCATGTTTCTCTCTCTCCCTTCCTCTGTCTCTAAAAAAAAATGGAAAAAAGTGTCCTCAGGTGAGAATTTTTTAAAAATCCACTGATGTATGTGTCTTAAGCAACAAAACAGCATAGAAAGACAGAATTGAAGGGGGGGTGGCGGAAAGGGAATGTGTACTTTGTCATGCAAAGAACACTTCACAGTGAACTCATTTACTGAGGGCCCTGTATGAGGCACTTGAAAATCATCATGACATTTTATCTTGACAACAACCTTATGAAGGAGCTATTTTTCCTCTATTACTGATAGGGAAAGGGGTAGGCTCTGACGGCTTATGCTTGGAAATGCTGGGCTGGGATATAAACCCAGGCCTGCCTGACTCCAAAGTCTGTACTCTTTCCATTATCAATGTGCTGCTTCCTGAACAGGTGGGAGCCATAGACTAGAGCCCACAAGACCAGCTGAAAGAGGCAACTTCTAGATCATGGTACCATGTCCCAAACTTTAGGAGGGGAACCACGGACTATCCAGGGGACAAGACAGCTAAGCACCAAAGTGCAGGGTATGCACATGCAAGGCTATGCCTCCTCCCCACACATACCACCCAGAAACAGTGCAGGAGCAGGTCATGGGAGGGACTGAGGGAAAAGATTGAGTATAGGCGACCCTGGCCTTCCTTGGGTTAAAGTCCCAGGTTATTCATGGACCATCATCCATGGTGACTCGGACTCTAGTGCTCAGTCCAATTCTGCTGCTTTAAGATGTCTACTCGGTTCCCTTTTCTATCAGCAGAGGAGGAGGTAGACAATGATTTGGTATTGAGTGGTGGAGATGGAGGCCCTTCCTTACCCCTGGGTCTACCTTTCACCACTTTGCCACCTTCACTAGGCAGCTCCCTATAGCACAATGAGGCAGGAAGCTTTCTGGGGATGAGAGGGGCTTTCTGGCCTTCACAAGCAATCTGCACCAGGTCCTGGACCAGGAGTCTTTTGACCAAGGCCTTGCCCAGCGTACGGGGCTGGCTCCAGAGAGGATCTGAAGAGCCGTGCTGAAGGTGCTGCATCTGCCCATTGCCAGCTGGTAAATCTACCTCTGTCTCTACAGGTAGGTCTCTTTTTAAAAAAAAATATTTTATTACTTAATTTTTTAGAGAGAGGGAGAGGGAAAGAGAAACAGGAAGAGAAACATCAATGTGTGGTTGCCTCTTGCAACCCCCCTACTGTGGGCCTGGCCTGCAACCCAGGCATGTGCCCTGACCGGGAATTGAACTGGCAACCCTTTGGTTCACAGGTCAGTGCTCAATACACTGAGCCACACCACCCAGGGCAGTAGGTGTCTTCTTGACCCATGAGAACGTACTCAGTGAATAAAGAAACTGCTTCCCTTCTTAGGAGAAACCCATTACACTGAAAAGAGAATCTCCATGGGGGAAGAGGCTATAGTGGTCTCCCACCTCTGTCCCACTGAATCTCCCCTCTCCCCTTAGGATCCTGGCTCCTAATCTGACATTGCCACTAGCACCCCCTTGGTAAAATAGAACACAGAGTCTCTCAGATTGGAGCAAAGAAGACTTTGGGAAGGAGGCATGCAGAAGGTAAGCTCTCAGTCCCAGGAACCCCTTAGAGGGCCCTGTGGCAAAGCTCTGCTGCTTGCCCATTGCCACCTCTACCACAAACTCAGCTCCAGGCATGTGCCACTCTCTTTTTAAAACTCTGGCCTAAGAGGGCCACAGAGCCCATCTTTGGTTTTCCCTGGGTCTAGGGGAGATAGCAGGAAGCATTTGCACAAAGAACTTCCTGAAACACTCAGGAAAGCACAAGGCAATGGCAGAAATCCAAACAGCCCAGTTCCACAGTACATGTTTCTGAGCCAGCCACAAGTAACTGTCCTCTGGGATGCACAGGCTCTGTCTAGACTTCATCCAGGCTCCAGAGTGGCAGGGGCATTGCCCCTTCCTTCTCTGCCCTGGGCCTGTGTTCACAGGGCAGGCACCTCTTACCTCAAACCTCAGAGAGCCAGTATTTGAGGACTGGGTTCCCTCCACAGCCAACACTAAAAGAAAATTTAAAAAACCAAACAAACCTGAGTTCCAGACTTCCTAGAGTCATCCTCCCTGGCCCTGGTTTCCTCTATGACAAACACATTTCTTTCTCAGGTGATCCTCAGGACTCTGTTGGGGTTGACGCCATTTATTATCCCATGGTGCAAGTTGAGAGTCAACCCCCAGCTTTGAGAGGCATGGCTTTGACCTGTACAGGCCCCACATTCTGACAACACTTCAGCCTTACAAGACCCTGAATATCCAAATAACAAGAATAACCCATAGAGCCTTGACTGATGTGGGTCAGTGGGTTGGGTGTCATCCTGCAAATGGAAGGGTTGCCAATTCGATTTCTGGTCAGGGAACATGCCTGGTTCCAGGCCAGGTCCCCAGTAGGGGGTGTATGAAAGGCAACCAATTGATGTTTGTCTCTCACATCGATGTTTCTGTCCTTCTCTTTCTCCCTCCCTCCCCTCTCTAGAAATAAGTGAATAAAATCTTTAAAAAGAGTAATCCATAGATAGTATAACAAATGGCACCCCAATTTTCTGTTCTGTAAAATGTGGGGACTTGCACTCAGCCCAAACCAATACCCTTTATTTAAAAAAAACTTTTTGCATACAGCTGGGGCAGTGTACTTCCAACCTTTTTGTGGGTAGCATGAAGGAATAGCTTTAAATGTACATGGGAAAGCCCTGGCTAGTGTTGCTCAGTAGACTGAACACTGGCCTGCAAACCAAAGGGTCACCAGTTCAATTCCCAGTCAGGGCACATGCCTGGGTTGCAGGCCAGATCCCCAGTAGGGGGCATGTGAGAGGCACCCACACCCTGATGTTTCTCTCCCTCTCTTTCTCTGTCCCTTCCCCTCTAAAAATAAATAAATAAAATCTTTTTTTAAATGTACATGGGAAAGATAAAAATTGGAAGCCAGATTGACAGTAAATGCTGGAACCAAGAGATTTAGAAGTTGAAGGGCCTCCACCCTACAGCCATCTTCAATGTCAGAAAAATAATGAGCCTCCCAAATATGGACTAGCAGACAGATCTGTTGGGGACAGAAGGAAATGAATGAGGTGATCTCGGTGAAGCTAGGATCCTGGAGTACTTTCTTCCATGTCTTTTCTATTTTCAGTCCCAGAGGATGTCTGAATCCTCTCTGCTCAAGCCACCCTCACATTGCATATCAAACCTGAGACTTGCAAAGCCTTGGATGGCAAAAACTTTAGATACCATCTATTCCTCTTATGACTATTTAGCTATGAGTCATTCAACTTCTGCTTAGATACCTCTTTGAAGATATCATCACTGCAGGGAATCCACTGCCTCTGGGAGCAACTATGAGAGAAAGCCCCTCTGTTTCTACATGTTGTGGCTCATAGTTTCTTACTAAAATAGTCATACTAACAGATCTGTTAGAGTAAAGCCACACTTCTGTGATGGGGTGAGGATGGTTTCATTGAAGTGTCTATTCACGCACTCATCACTCATTCATCCATTTATTGGACAAATACTGAGCATTTATGTGTTAAGTGCTGTACTTACTGCTTAAGGAACAGGGAAAAACAGAAACAGACATGAATCCTGCTCTAATGGACTTTGGAATGTAGTAGTTGAGACAGTAATAAACCAAATAATTACACAAATAAGGGTGAAATGCAACTGAGATAATTGCCATGAAGAAGAGAAGAAGTTCTTTGAGAGATTTAACAAAGGAAACTGACCTAGCCTGGGGGGACTGGTCTAGAAAACCTTCCCTGAGAAAGTGATACTGGAACTGATATTTGAGTATTAAGTAGGATTAGCCAAACAAAGCATATGGAGGTAGGATGTGGAGAGAATGTTACAGAAGAAGAGAACACATGTGCAAGGGCCCTGTGGCCACAAAGGAATGGTGGATTTGGAACTAGAAGAGAGTCCATGTGGGTGGAACATAGAGCATGAGGAAGAAAGTAGTGTGAGCTGAAGCTGGAGATGTAAGTTTGGACAAGATCTTACAGAACCTTGTAGGCCCCATTAACAATTCTTTCTTTTATGAGCTATAGGAAATTATTGGAGGGTTTTTATATAAGATAATAACACAATAATATTTAACTTTTGAAAATGTCACTCTGGATGTTGCATAGAAGATGGGTTGGAGAGAAGCCAGTGCAGATGTGTAGAGACCAGTCTGTTGTACTGGATAAAATGAAAGATGATTGTAATGTGGACAAGAGGGGTGGCTGGCTGTGTCATTGAAAAAATGTGAATGGACTAAGCAAGTTTTAAGAAGTAAAATATATAGAACTTGGTAATGATTGCACATGAGGGAGAGGCATTGCCAGAATGAATCCTAGGTGATCCAATGCAATCCAGTGAATTGCATAACTGGATAGTTGAGGGTGTCATGCACTGAAAAGGTGGGAACTGGTAGAGTTTGGTCTTCAGTGTACTGAATTTGAGTCATTTTTCAGTCACCTCTGTAGAGATATATGTGGGGGGACCCAAAAGAACCCTGGAATTATCTTCTGGAGGGTGGGCCTCATGTACTACGGGCTTCCCCTGCTGGGTGAGTATTCTAGGAACCCATCTGTATCAGTTCACCAGCTGGCCTTGTTCTGAAAAGCTGTGTTTGGCTTCAGTGAATTTTTTTTTAAGATCTTTCAACATGTTTGCCCATTTCATGATGGGTGATTTGCGAGCACAACTGCCCACACCATGCTGAGTGTTCAGCAATTTTTGACCAAAAATGGTATGACCCTGTGCCCCACCCTCCCTATTCACCTGATCTCACCCCCAGCAACTTTTTGTTGTCGTTGTTTTCCAGTATGAAAAAAGTCCTCAAAGGAAAATATTTTGCCGATGTGGAAGAAGTGAAACAAAAAATGGCAGAAGCCCTAAAAGGCATCAAAATTGATAAGTTCAAAAACTGTTTCAAGAAGTGGAAAAAACATCTCATTAGGTGTATCACATCAAATGGAAAGTACTTTGAAGGCGACTGAAGTTTAAACATGTAAGAATAAATACACAATTTCTTACGAATAGATTCAGGGTTTTTGGGGGTTCCCCCCTATAAACATGAGATCCATACCATGCGCATGGATGAGATTTCCTAGTGAGAGAGTATGGAGTGAGAACATAAGGCAGCTTTGAGGAACTCCAACATTTACAAGCTAGTTAGAGAAAACTGAGCCCCAAAAGAAACCAAGGAATTCTCAGGGAAGTAGGAGAAAAACAACGACAACAAAAAAAAGGAGGCCAACAGAAGAAAGTGTCCCATTACAGAGGAAGTGCTCAATTATGCCAACTATCACTGAGAAGTCAAGTGGATTATGATTTGAAAGCATATTTTGGATTTAATGGCCTGAAGGTCATCAATGACCAGAGTAGAAGCACTTTTAGGGTAATGACAAGGCAGAAGCATGATTGAAGTTGGCTGAGGAGTGAATATAGATAACTGTCTTGAGCATTTTATTGGGAAGGGCAGAAGAATGAATGATAACTAGAGGGGGTTGTGGAAGTGAGGGGGACATTATTTTAAGACAGAAGAGACTCTTTTATCTGCTACTGAAAAGGGTCCAGTTGAGAGGAAGAGGTTGATTACATAGGAGAGAAAAGGGATTGTCTGTAGTGTGAGAAGGTGAGCAGGGATAAACTACAAAACATTAGTGCAGGGAATGGTCCTCTGGGAAGAAAAGACACATCCTGCTCTGTGACAGAAGGAAAGTCCTACAGAGGGATGAGGTAATGTGGGAAGACAAGGCCCTGCCTGATGCTTCAGTCTTCCCAGTGAAGTCAATGATGAGGTTATCTGTTATGAGACAGAGAGGGTAGACGTGGAGGCTTGAGATTTAAGAAAAGAGCAAAGAAGATTTGAAATAGTCATCCTGGAAAATGAAAAGTCTTAAAACAATTTAATACCCAGTAGGATTGTGAAGCAGCGTTGAGGGTTCAATTGCAATTGGTGATTTATAATGGAGCAGGTCCAGTTTGGGACAATGTAGGTATTGGGTTGACCAAAAAGTCCATTTAGTTTTTGCCATAAAATAAAAGACACGTTTTTCATTTTCACCAATAACTTTATTGATTTGGCTATTTTGAGTATGTCGGCTATCTCCCGTGTGGCATAACATTGATTGTTCTCAATAAATGTCTCAATTTGATCGCTATCAACTTCAACTGGTCTACCCAATGATGGAGCATCATTCAGCGAGAACTCTCCAGCATAAAACTTCGCAAACCACTTTGACTCATTTGATCAGTCACAGCACCTTCTTCATACACTTCATAAATCTGTTTTTGTGTTTCAGTTGTGTTTTTACCTTTTTTGGAAAAATAAAGTATAATACACTGAAAATATTGTGTATTTTCTTCCATCTTCAATGTTAAAATGGCTACACAAATATTCAACAATTTTGATAAGGTTTTTTTAAAGATTTTATTTATTTTTAGAGAGGGGGAAGAGAGTGAGAAAGAGAGGGAGAGAAACCTCAGCATGTGGTTGCCTCTCACATGGCCCCCATTGGAGACCTGGCCCACAACCCAGGCATGTGCCCCGACTAGGAACTGAACCAGCAACCCTTTGGTTGGCAGCCCATGCTCAATCTACTGAGCTACACCAGCCAGGGCTGATAAGTTTTTTAAAATGCATACTGATATGACAGCTGTCACAATATAATCTAACAAAATTGTTTTGGATGAAGTTAAAGACAACTAAGTGCTACTAGAGCCAACTTACAGAAAAAATCATATAGACTTTTCAGCCAACCCAATAGTTGGCTGAGGTGAAGTGGAAGAGATGAGGATGTTTAGGAAAAACAAGGTCCAAGTGATGGCTGAATCATCAACATGGACATTGAAGTCCCCTAGAATGATGGCAGGACTTGCAGCGGGCAGGTGGGGGGGGCACAAGTAAGACAGAAACTGAAATCTTCACCCTGGGCTGGTGTAGCTCAGTGGATTGAGCACGGGCCTGTGAACTAAAGGATCAAGGCTGGATTCCCAGTCAGGGCACATGCCTGGATTGCAGGCCAGTTCCCATCAGGGGATGCACAAGAGGCAACCATACATTGATATTTCTCTCCCTCTCCCCTTCCCTTCCTCTCTAAAGATAAATAAAATATTATAAAAAAGAAACTGAAATCTTCATTGAGAGTGTGTTCATTTCCTAGAACTGCTGTAGCAAATCACTACAAACTGGGCTGCTTATAGCAACAGAAGTGAATTCTCTAACAGTTCTAGAGGCCAGAAGTCCTAAAGCAAGGTGTTGGAAAGGGTGGTTCATTCCAGAGGCTCTGAGGGAGGTCTATTTCATGTATCTCTACAAGTTTCTGGTGGTTTCCAACAGTCCTTGACATTGCTTGGCTTGGCTTGTGGACCCATTTCTCCAGTCTCCGCCGCTGTCATCACATGGCCATCTTCCCTCTGTGTGTGTCTCTGTGTCCAAATTGATCTCTTTTTGTAAGGACACCAGTCAGGAGCCCACCCTAACCCAGTATGACCTCATCTTCACTTGATTACATCTATGAAGACTCTATTTTCAAATAAGGTCACCTTCAAAGATACTGGGGGTTGGGACTTCAACATATATTTTTGGGAGATACAATTCAACCCACTACAGAGGATGTGACTAGGAGGTCTGTACTTGACAACTATGTGAAGGGATGAGTGTTGTATCAACATGATGTGAGCCTCAAAAGAGCTGTAGTTTCTACAAGAGGGAGAAAAACAAATGGTCTGAAAGTAATAAGGAGCAAAGAAAACACTTATCCCACCTCCTGAATCTATGGTACTAGAAAAGACAAATATCCTCACATAAGAAGGCAGCAGAAGCTTTTTTATTTTGATGAGATCCCATTTGTTTATTCTTTCCTTTATGTCCCTTGCTCTAGGGGACATATCAGTAAAAATGTTACTGCATGAAATATCTGAGATTTTCCTGCCTATGTTCTCCTCTAGGACTTTAATGGTGTCATGGCTTATATTTAAGTCTTTTATCCACCTTGAATTTATTTTTATGTATGGTGTAAGTTGGTGCTCAAGTTTCATTTTTATGCACATAGCTGTCCAGTTCTCCCAATACCATTTGTTGAAGAGGCTATTTTTACTCCATTTTATCTTGCTGCCTCCTTTGTTGAATATTAATTGACCATAAAGACTTGGGTTTACTTCTGGGCTCTCTGTTCTGTTACACTGGTCCATGTGTCTGTTTTTATGTCAGTACCAGGCTGTTTTGATTACAGCGGCCTTGTAATACAGTTTGGCATCAGGTATTGTGATCCCTCCTACTTTGCTCTTCTTTCTCAAAATTGCAGCTGCTATTTGAGGTCATTTATGGTTCCATATAAATTTTGAAGTGTTTGTTCTATGTCTGTGAAATATGCCACTGGTACTTTAATAGGTATTGCATTGAATCTGTAAATTGCTTTGGGTAGTATGGACATTTTGATGATATTAATTCTTCTGATTCATGAACACGGTATATGTTTCCACTTGTTTGTGTCTTCCTTAATTTTGTTCTTCAGTGTTGTGTGGTTTTCTGCATATAGGTCTTTTACCTCTTTTGTTAGATTTATTCCTAGGTATTTTATTTTTCCTGTTGCTATATCAAATGGGATTTTTTCTTGATTTCTGCTTCTGCTGTTTCATTGTTGGTATACAAAAATGCCTATGATTTCTGGATATTGACTTTGTATCCCACTGTTTTGCCAAATCCATTTATTAGGTTGAGGAGTTTTTTGGCCAAGTCTATAGGATTTTCTAAGTACACTATCATGTCATATGCAAACAATGACAGTTTTGTTTCCTCCTTTCCGATTTGGATGCCTTTTATTTCCTTTTCTTGTCTAATCACTTTGGCTAAAACTTCCAATACTATAGTGAATAGAAGTGGTGAAAGTGGACAACCTTGTCTTGTTCCTGATCTTGGTGGAAAAGATTTTAGTTTTTGTCCATTGAGTATGATGTTGGCTGTAGGTCTCTCATATGTGGCCCTTATTATGTTGAGGAATGCTCCCTCTATTCCCACTTTGCTCAGTGTTTTTATCATAAATGGGTGTCATACCTTATCAAATGCTTTTTCTGCATCTATGCTAAGCAAAACAAGCCAGGTGGTGAAAGACAAATACCATATGATCTCGCCTTTAACAGGAACCTGAACAACAAAACAAACAAACAAGCAAAATATAACCAAAGACACTGAAATAGAGAACAGGCTGACAGTGACCAGAAAGGAGAGGGGAGGGAATTTCAGGGGAAAAGGGGAAGGGTTTACAAGAACAAGTATAAAGCACACATGGACAAAAACTAGGCGGGATGGAAATGAGAGGGAGGTGGGGAGGGCTGGGTGGGTGGGCTGGGATGGGAGTAAAAGACAGAAAACTGTACATGAACAACAATTAAAATATTTTTTAAAGAAGGCAGCAGAGGGTACCCTGACCAGTGTGGCTCAGTTGGCTGGATGCTGTCCCACAAAGAGAGTGATCTGACGTTTGATTCCAGGTCAGGGCACATGCCTGGGTTGCAGGTTCAATCCCAGTTGGGGCATGTATGAGAGGCAACTAATCGGTGTGTACACGTGCATGAGAGGCAACCAATCAATTTTTATCTCCCTCTCTTTCTCTCTCCCCTCCCCTCTCTCTAAAAATAAATAAATAAAATATTTGTTTAAAAAACTGAAGGGATTGATTGGGTCACAAAAACAGCAGAGCAGTATGAGAATCAATGTGAAGGTAGACATGAGGCTTCCAGTTGCTGGGTGGAATAATGACTTTGGGAGATGTGGGGCAGGGTGAATTTGGTTCTAGTATCTTTGATAAGTTATCAGTCTCTGAGCTCTGTGGTCCAAAAACTGCTCTGTCAGCCTGGGTTTGTGGCAGCTGCCAGAAATGAAGACTCTGCATACTACAAGCTCTAGAGTAATGGTGGCCCCAGAGGGGTCACCACTATATCTTTGTGACCTAGAGTGGGATGGAGTCCAGGGCAAGTTCACTGTGTGAGTTACCCAGGGATGAGGCTGGATTCCTCATACTAGAAATTGGAAGTGAGAGGGAAAGCCCAAGACAGACTCTACTATGAACATTCACTTCTCTTGATTTTGACTGCACAGGTATTAAAATATCTAAGATGAATCCCTTAATTTGTAGGTCTTAAAATGAGGTCCTCTATCTCTTTGCCCTATCTGTGCCAACTCACCCACCATAGCCAAACAATCAAGCAAGCTGCAAATGCTCTCTGCTATAAATCCAGGCAATTATCCAGAATCACTAACCTCTTCTGAGTGGATGTAAGGTAAGCATGAATTCTTGTGTTCAAATTCTGCCTCAGCAAACTGCTAACTTTGTAACCTTAGACAAGTGACTTAACCTGTCTGTCCCTTACTTTCTTCATCTGGAAAATGGAAACAATAACAATCCCTACCTTCCAGAATTGTTGTTATGGAGGATTAAGTGACTTAATGTATATAAATACTTAGAACAGTACCTGGTACATACTAACAACCATATTAGTGCTTGTTTTTAGTGTTATTAATTCACCATCCTTCCACTTAACCACTGGAAATTTCCTGGGCTCTGAACCCTAACTTAAATAACTGCTTCTGATCCTTCCCCTGTGAGGGCTCTTTCCTGGGTCTACTCACATCTATACCAAATCAGCCCAGGTCCTTCAACTGTACCTGATATGATGTGGCTGCTTGTGTACCAACCTAGTGACTCACGTCTGGACACTGTGCACTCGGTCATTGTATCCCCGTTTACATGGGGTGTCCAGGATGGAGCACAGTGCTCTCTAGGTGGGATGCGACAAGTGTAGAGAAGGGCAGAACCATCTTTTCTCTTGTCCTGGTTCTATACTCCTATTAATGCAGCCTAAAATCTAATTACCTCTTTTGGCAGCATCATTACTCTGTTGGCTTGTACTGACTTTCCAATCAAATCAAGGTCTTTTTCACATGTGCTATTGTTAAACCAGGCAGTTCTCTCTATCCTGTGCTACAAGAACAAACCAGCTAGTTGCTAGGAGAAAGTCAGTCCAGCAGTCAAAGCACAGTATCTGAGGGGTTTAGTAATAAAGGAAAGGTGGTCTAGGCAAGCAGGTCATGATTGGAGTTCATAGTTGCTTGCCCAATAAGGATTTCCCTCTTCTTCCTTCCTTACAGAATCCCACCTTTGTTCAGAGCAAAAATGTGCCTGGCTAAGAGCACTAGATTTCCCAGCTTCCTTTGCATCTAGGAGTATCCATATGACACAATTCTCATCAGAGAGGTGTAAGTGAATGATGATGGGGAGAGTGTTCCATTATGAATAAAAAAGTGAAGCCTCTCTAGAAGGTGTTTTGTCCTTAGCCTTCCTTCCCTGCCTGTAGCTGTTTCCCCTTCTTATCTATAATACAGACATGAGGTCTGGAGCAGCAGCAGCCATCTTGCGACCATGAGACAAAAAGCAAATAGACAAAAGCCTGCCCTAAGCATGGTGGAGATGAAAAGCCAGGGTCTCATGGCATTGTTGAGTGGCCTTATCAGGTCTGGACCATCCCAGGAAATTTTTGGTACAAAAGACAAATAAACCTTTATTTAAGTCACTATTTTAGAGTTGTCTATTATTTGTGGCCAAAAGTATATACAACTTAAATAGGATTACAACATAGGAAAACTGGGGATCCAATTGGAGGGTAAACATGACTACAGGGATTTAGACATTAAGAGATAAAAGTGGAGGGGGGCAAAGCCAACACCTGGCTGGGTATAGCAGCTACCATGCCATCCCCAAGGGTTTCTCCAGCCAGTTTCTCTCCCTCACATCTACAACATAGGGAATATCTTTGTGAGCCTCTTCAAGAGCCTTTTGTGGCAAAAAAGAAATGCATGTTCTCATGTTCTCACAGTAGGCCTCAATGCTGTGGGGAAGAAGACCACCATCCTGTACAAACTGAAGCTGGGTGAGATCTTGACCACCATCTGCACCATAGGTTTCAACATGGAGACTCAGGAGTATAAGAACATCAGCCTCACTGTGTGGCACGTGCGTGGCCAAGACAAGATCCAGCCTCTGTGGTGCCTCTACTTCCAGAACACGCAAGGTCTCATCTTTATGGTTGACAGCAATGACTGAGAGTGCATGAACGAGGCCTGAGGGGAGCTCGTGTGGTTGCTGGCAGAGGACAAGCTTGGGGATGCTGTCCTCCGACTCCTGTTTACAAACAAGCAGGACCTCCCCAATGCCAAGAATGCGATGGAGATCACAGACAAGCTGGGCCTGCACTACTGTGCCACAGGAACTGGTACATTCAGGTCACCTGTTCCACCAGTGGGGACAAGCTCTATAAGGGACTGGACTGGCCATCCAACTAGCTCTGGAACCTGAAGTGAGCCATGCTCCTCTCTTCCCCCTCACTCCCTCCTTCACCCTCGCTTTCCTCTCATGTGGCAGCCATATCCCTGTGGTGTGGGTGCCAGAAGCTGTCCCCATGGCTGTTCCCAGTGTGATTCACCATGCTGTACATGTGCAGACACAGCATGCAACTGGGTTTTTACTTAATGTAAATACAGGGTCCAGCAGAAGTAACACCTGCTTGAGTGTGGTTGGTAGGGTAATAATATGGGTGCAATAATTTAAAGTTTTAATTTTGAACATTTCATCTAAGATGTCCTATGGTGTGCTTGAGTGTGATATTGTTATGTTTCAGAATTCCATGCTTATGATTTTGTGATATAAAGGGGGCATTATTTGTGCTGAACCCTGTAGTTCTTGTTTCCAATGAGGCAATTTATGGTACACCTATGCAATATTACTTAGTTTTTATAAAATTGTAAAATGAGAATCAACTCACAATTTAGTACTGAGAGATACCCTCAGATCTTTAGTACAGAGAGTTCCCTGGATATTAGGAACCCAGGGCCCTTAGGAGTTGATGTCAGATTAGCCCAACATTCCTCCCTCTGGGCTTTAGATCTGTGTTTAGATCCATTGTGATTGTTGGTTTTTAACCCAAACTCAGTTCATTTTTTTAAAATAATGCATTTATTTATTTTCAGAGAGGGGGAAGGGAGGGGGAAAGAGAGAGAGAGAGAAACATTGATAGGTTGCCTCTCATTTGCACCCTGACCAGGGACCTAACCCACTACCCAGGCATGTGCCCTGACTGGGAATCAAACCAACAACTTTTTGTGTTGCAGAACAATGACCAACCAACTGAGCCACACCAGTCATGGCCAAACTCAGTGCATTTTTAAAAATAGTTACAAATACAAGATAAGGAGACATATGAACACAGAAGGGAGAAATGTGCCTGGTGTAGGTTTTGCCGTAACAACTTGAGTCCAGTGTACCTGTGGTCTGTCTCCCATCTGAAGAATGCAGTGGGCAGACCCAACCACAATTCATTCTGCTTGGTCACTCAGTCCCTGATTGGCTGTCTCACTGGGTCATCTGCATCCCATAGCGTTTGTGCTTGTACCTGTGCTTACACCACTGCCCAAGGGATGGGCTGCGGCCACCACTCAGGGATCCATAGGAGGGACCTCAGCTTTCCTTTGGGCGCTCTGATGGAACCACTCTGGCCAGAGTGGAAGCTCCCCATGGTTGCCATGCACACTCACTGGCTCCAGGCTGTCTGGGTGTTACCAGTAGGAATGTGAACAGGTAGCTGTTCATCTTACAGCTCCCATGCAAGTGTGCTTTCACTCCCTCAGCCTGTAAGGGGCAGATTTTATGTCAGAAACAACCACCTCTACTTTTTTCTTTTGTATTTTGGCAAACACTGAAGAAGCTGGAGCTATTAAACTTTACTGTGGAACTTCTTATTGCTCTCAATACACAATGTTTTGTATACTTGTTTCAGTTTTCATTTTGACAAATGAGCACTGTAATTATAACTATTAGAATTTTTTAAAAAAAGAAATACAAGTGGGCAGTTGAGATCAGAGGAATCCATCACTGGGCCATTAGGTCTCAGGCACTGGGTGGAGCTCAGAGTCAAGACTGTCTCCTTAGAAGGTAAACTAAAAGACCATGGCTGGGCCTAAGCCTTGACTGGGGACTGGTGGTCAGGCAGGGTCTCTGACTGCGGGACTGAGACATAGGACATGACACAGACAACTAGAGATCAGAACTGAGCGATATGGTAGAGGCTAAGTGGAAACTTGAGGTCAGGAAGACTGGTGGCAAAAGAACTACTTGATGCTGAGTTCCAACATGTAGGGAGAGGCTATTTCAAACCTTCCTATCTTAGGACAGGTGTAGTAGCCTGCAGGTGAAGGGGAATTACCCCAACTATGCAGGGAGGAGGGAATCAGAAGGTGGGATCCAGGCAGAGTCCAAGCAGCTTCAGCTGAAGCTGTGCATTAGGCATCCTGACACTCTTCTCACAAGTTCTTAGATTCACCCTTAACTTCTCGCTTCCATCTTTTGCCCATGACCTTTTAAGGTCTGAGCTTAACAGAAAATTAACAAGTGTTGTAACCACATTGATCTCTTTAAACGGCTCCTGCTTTTTCTTCTCCCTAATTGTCAGAATCTCACCATGGGAAAACCTTCCCCTCATCCCTCTACTCCAAGGGGTCTGTGTCCTCCCCAGTTTGAGAGCACCCTATCACTCTTCCTGAATACTCTGGGGAGCCTCAGAAGCAACCCACCTTTATCCTGTCTTTGGCCTTTGCGGACCTGCAAGTAGGTGGAGAGAAAGGGCTAGGAAGAAGGCTGGCAGGAACATACCAGTTCTAAGAAGCAACAACCCCCTTCCCACAGGGGTGTTTTGCTCCAGGGGCTTGATTAGATGGCAATGTCTTTCCTCCCCCGATCCCAATTTCTTGTGTCATCTCCAGCAAGAGAATGAGAGCTTCTTCTGAACACTGGTGTACTACCTCTTCTTCTCTTTTGTGTTCAGTGGGTACTGTGTGAGTAAGTTACTGTTATGTTGTGCTCCTGGAATAAATGGACCTTTATGAGACACTTTTCACCCTGTGCATGCTGGGGGATAGAGAGGGGTCTTTGCCTCAGTGACTTTTCACAGAAAGCTTCAGAAGTGCTTAGCGCTGATAGCCTAGTCATGGCAGGCTGCTCTTTCATTGGCACTCGGGAGTGTCAATCACTGGAGCCATGCCAATCAGCTCTGAACTAGGTATCTGTAAGCGATTAGCCTTCTTTGTTAAAGAGAACACTGAACCCTCCAAGGACTGAACAAAGAATGGCTCTGGAAAGAAAACAGTTGCTAGGTGGGCAGAAGCAATCATGCCAGTGCCACTAACTCAAACCCTTTGGTTTCATCCTCTTTCTTCAGGCCCTGTCCCTAGTTTATTCTTTCCATTTAGGCTTGTCCTAGATCCTTTCAGTTTTACCTCTGTTATCCCTCCCTTCTCCATACCGGAAGGCTGCATTCTTTGTTCAGGCCTTAACACCTTTCACCTAGACTACTAACCAGTTTCCCAACCTGTTTTCCTGCCTCAAGTCTCCTCCCAACCACCACTCCAATCCAGCCTCCATCCTGCAGCCAAATGAATCTTCTAAAAATATAAATCTGCTGAAAATCTTTCAACCTCTTCTGTGCCTCTTAGTACCCTTGGGATAAAGTCCAAACTACTTAGTATGGCACCCAGGGCCTTTCGTGATTTGGTTCCTGCCAAATCCTCAGCCTCATTTTTGGAAGTGCTCCCATTTCACACCTAGTCACAATGAACTACTTTGTGGGTTTCTGAACATGCCATTCTTGGCTTTGCTTCTGGGCCTTAACACATGACATTCCTCTGCCTGGGACATCCTTCACACACCACCTTCTCTCCTGTCTGTCCAATTATTACTCATATCTTAAGACTTCAGCTAAATTCCTTCAGCATAAGACATGTATTTTACTCATTTCTTTATCTTGGATGCCTAGTACAGGGTCTGTAACATAACAGATCCTCAATACACATTTGCTGAATGAATAAATGAACAGATGGCCCCCAGCTCAAATGTCTCTGTGCAAAATCATCTCTGAGGGAAGCTGATAAAGTCATCAGTGCCCCCATCTATAAGAGGGAGCCCTCTCCTCCCTCCCATTCATATTATTCTTATTCCACCAGGTTGCAATGCCTCCTTTAAAGTGTCTGCATTCCTAATTCACCTGTGAGTATGTCGAGGCAGGGCCATGTCTGATCCATCTGAATCTCCCACCTAGTCCCCAACATAGTGCTTGAGGCATAATTAATGAATAGGACTCCCAAATGCCTGACTTTTTTGTTCCTTGTCTCATATCCCTCTACTCCCTTTCCCATGAATTCTCAGCACCTATACAGCCAAACTGTCATACTCGTGGCTTCACCACTATGCAAGGCTCCTTCTCATCCCTGAAAATTTTCACTTGAATTCCTCTCACCTGCACTGTCCTTCCCAACCACCCACCCAAATTCTGCTACTTCCTTAGGAAGAAGCTCAAACTCTCCCTCTTCCAGAAACTCTTCCCTGCTACCATCCCAGCCCACCCTGGCCAGCCTCTTAGTAGCACCAATGATTCTCATCTATCTTATTTAGCCCCTGGCATCCCCTCATGTTACTCGGGGGAAAACCAAGACTCAGAGAAAGAAAGGACTCTCTCCAGGACACAAGACATGTTCAGTGGTAGAACTATTTATTACCTGAACCCAAGTCTCTAGTCCATAAGTTCTCCTGCTAGTCAAGTATATGCCCTGTTTCCTCATGTACACTATAATTTCCTATAAGGCAGGAAGGACTGTGTCTTCCATGCATTCACTTTCTAGGGCTTTACTGGAGTGTTAAGAGAGCTCTAGGGCCCTGACAGCGGTGGCTCAGTAGTTTGAACACTGGCTTGGAAAGCTGGCTTGGGAATGGAAAGGTTGCTGGTTCAATTCTCCTTCAGGTGTGGACTGTGGGCCAGGTCCCTGCTTGGGGGAAGGTTGGGGGCGAGCTAGAGGCCCAACGTGCAGCTCAATATTTCACTCACTCTCTTCCTCACTGCCTTCTACTCTATTTAAAATAAATAAATAATAATGATAATCTTGGTTTCATTGGTTACTAGCTGTGTGACCTTAGGCATCTTAACCACTCTAAACCTCAGCTTCCTCATTTGTAAATAAAGACAACAGTAGTGTCTGCTTCATAAGATTGTTGTGAAGATTAACTGAAGTCATGCTTGTAAAGTGCCTAGAGCAGTAACTGAACACCTAGAATACATTCAATGGGGAGGATTTTTTATTGTTATTCTTAATATTAACAAATCCTTAAGGTAATGGTTGATTAAAAATTACAATGTGGGAGTAATTGGGAGTGGGACAGGGTGGGTAAAGGAAGTGGACAACCGGGGCACTCAGAAATTTGGTGGGATCCAAACAAGGTTAGTGGCGTGGCAGGACGTTTGTTCATTTGAGTTCCTAGTGCCATGCGATTGTGTGAGGGCCCCAAGCACATGGTTCCATCCTGGCGGCTCAGCTTCCCTAACTCTTGCTTGTCTATTCTCATCAGCCCTATAGGGGGAGCCAGGAAGCTAGGACGGGGAAGAGGCTGCTGGAAATCTTACTAAGGGCAGAAACAACACCCCATCACTACTAAACATCTTAGCCCACTGTCTTGCCCCCTCCAGGACACTCTCCAAACTGTGTCCTGCACAGCTGCTAAGCTGGGAGCTGTCCTTCAGTACCAGGGGCCGCCTTGGCCTCGGGCAGGACGGTGAGGGCAAAGCGGAGTTACGGACACGGGACTGGTCCGATCTGCAGCCGGCTCTAGCGTTGCCTAGTCACGGGGATGGGGGAGTCGACCCAGGGAGGCAATGAGACGCTATGGAGATACCTTCTGCTTCCAAGAATTACCCTCAGAAATCCCCTAGCCCTCCTCAGGAGTGAGTGGCTGCCCTGGGCAAGCAGGCGGGCTCCCAGGTTGGCGGGGGAGGGGGAGCATCAGGGCCTGGGACTCAGCGTGTGGCGTGTGCACGCGGAGAGCGGGCTGACAAACGGAGGCGCTGAAGTGAATGGAGTTGGGGGTGGACTGGAAACATCCCCAAACAGCACAGGCTGCGGCCGGCGGGGGCTGGGGTGGGGGGTGGGGGGGGCAAAGAGTCCTGAGGCGCAGGCGCAGTCGGGGCCCCAGTCCCGCTCCCTCCTCCTCTTCGTGCCTCTTTCTCCGCCCCACTCCCCCCCAAACACACTCGCACACGGGCTCTCAAGGTGTTCTCCGCACAGCGGAAGATGGCGACAGACTGAGGGGGCATGGCCAGCGGGAACCATGGGGCCATGCCGCTCGGCAGCCGCCACAGCGGTGCGGACGAGAGGCGGAAGCCAGAAGCGCACTAAGTAAAGCCCAGCGTCCGCGTCCGGCGCCTGTGGCGCTGCCGGGAGCCAGGTGGCCCGCGCTAGCCGGAACTCCAGGAGCAGCAGGCTAGCAGCCGGAGCGCAGCCGACCCAGGACCGGCCCCGGTGAACAGCCAGGGCGCGAGTGAAGCCCGAAGGGCTGGGCAGCGGGCCGGCCGGCGGGCCTAGGAGGGCGCGAGTGAGGCAGGGAGCTGCACGGAGCGGGCAGCTGGCGGACGGGCGGGAGCGGCGCAGGGCGAGCGAGCGGCGCAGGGCGAGCGAGCGGAGTGGAGCGCGGTGGCCGGGCCCGCACGGCGGCGCTGAGGGGCGCAGAGCTGCGCCCAGCAGAGACGGTCAGAACGGAGTGCGAGGAGGGCGGCCGCCGGAGCGAGTGGAGTGTCGAGGAGCAGAGGGCAGCTGAGGGACCGACACTATGAGAAGTGCGGCGCTGCCGCCGCAGCCGCCACCGCCCCAGTGCCCCGCACCGCCCCCCGCCGGGACGCCGGGCAGCGCCTAGCGGGCTGGGTGGCCGCGCCCGGACTGCAAGCCAGGGAACGCGGGAGGGTTGCGCGGACGGCACGAGAGCGCCCCACGACCCCGGCCTGAGTGGGGCCCCGGGCTGTCCGGCCTGCCTCACCATGCAGCCCCCGAGGTAGTGCCTGGACGGCGCCGAGGAGCGCGGAGCGGCGCGCAGCCCGCTCGCCCGCCCGAGACGGCCGTCCGGCCTCGCGCCTGCCTGCTCCCGCCAGCCCGGACCCCCCTGAAATATGTTCAGGGGAGCTTGGATGTGGCCCGGGAAAGACGCCGCCGCGCTGACTATCTGCTGCTGCTGCTGCTGCTGGGCTCCCAGGCCAAGCGACAAACCTTGCGCCGACTCCGAGCGGGCGCAGCGATGGCGACTGTCCCTGGCGTCCCTGCTCTTCTTCACCGTGCTGCTCGCTGACCATCTGTGGCTGTGCGCGGGGGCCCGGCCCCGGGCCAGGGAGCTGAGCAGCGCCATGCGGCCGCCCTGGGGGACCGACCATAAGGGGCAGCCGGTGCCTCCTCGTGCAGTGCTGCCACTGCCGCCGCCGCCCGGCGATCCCAGCACGTCCCCGGGCACCTGCGGTCCCCGATACAGCAACCTGACCAAAGCCGCCCCCGCCGCGGGTCCTGGGCCGGACTGCGGCGGCGTCCCAGAGCCCACGGGGCTGGACGCAGCTTGCACCAAATTGCAATCTTTGCAGAGACTTTTCGAACCGACTACCCCAGGCCCCCCTCTGCGGCCCCCTGACTCGCCTTCCCGTGCCCCGGCCGAGTTCTCCTCTGCCAAAAAAAACTTGCTCAAAGGCCACTTTCGGAACTTCACTCTCTCCTTTTGCGACACCTACACAGTCTGGGACTTGCTGCTGGGCATGGACCGCCCCGACAGCCTGGACTGCAGCCTGGACACCCTGCTGGGGGACCTGCTGGCTGTGGTGGCCAGTCCGGGCTCCGGGGCCTGGGAGGTGTGTAGCAACTGTATCGAGGCATACCAGCGGCTCGACCGACATGCTCAGGAAAAATATGACGAGTTTGACCTCGTGCTGCATAAATACTTACAGGCAGAAGAGTATTCAATCCGGTCCTGCACGAAAGGCTGTAAGGTAGGTTCTGGCGTCCACAGCCACGCGGCGGGAGCGGTGGCAATGGGACGGGAAAAAAAGGAGGTCTCGTTCTCTGGCCACCACACCTCCTCCTATCACCCCCACCGTTCGCGGTGCTGCACTAAGCGTGCTACTTTGGTACCCGCCCCAGAGAAGGGGTCTCAGGGATTCAGGTCAGGTCACTGCCTGGCCAACTTCCATTAATTCCGGGGATGGGAATGGTCTAATCTGGGGCGTCCAGGCGCCCCACCCCGCCTGAGCAGGGAGGGGTCATGGGTCCCAGGCTGGCAAAGGGGTGAAAAGAAGGATCTGGCCCTCCCAGCCTCCACCTTCAGCCAGCGGTGCTCTCTTCCTTTCCTGGGCTGGAACTGAAAGTCTTGGAACTGGCTGGCGGAGGGGGAAGGACAAAGGCAGAAGGAAGAATATTGGCAACCTAGCCCTCACCCTTTGGTCCCTGCGAGTGAATGGGCTGGAGGAGGGGCACCCTGCTGGTGGGGAACACCACCACAGTGTTGACCTTATATGACCTGAGGTGGCGGGTCAGAGCATAGGCAGGTGGAGTCCAGGGGTGCCTGCCTGTCTTCTCCCAAGGAGAAGCTGCTTGCCAGCTTGTCTTCCCCTGACAGAAGAAGGATCTGGGAACAGACCACGGCGACTTATGGGAGGGCCACTGAAGGTTGGTGCATTACCCAACTCCCAGTGCCTTCCCAGTGCCCAGGGGTGGCAGTGGGAGGAAAGCTGGCTTTCTGGCTGCTGGAAACAGGAATCCAGAAGAGAGATGAGGCCGCTGCAGAATGGGCCTGCCTAGGGCAGGACTGAGTTGAGAAACTTCTTGACCCTCAGGAGGGTCGCTCTGGCCAGTAGGTGTATGGGGGCTGTAAACATTTAGGACGAGGTGCTTCTGCCCTGTTGGATCAGCCTGGCCAGTTGGCCTGGCTTTGGGAGGAAAGAGAACAGCAAGGTCAAAGGGTCAAGTGACAAGGAGACAGGGTGGGGTGGTGGCCTCACCCATCCTCAAGTCGAGGGGCTAAGAGCTGAAGAGGGAGACAATTGTCTCCTCTAGCTTGTCTCCCACCAAGGCTTCGGGTAGGGGCAGAAAGTGCCCCTTTCCGTCGGACACGGCTCCCTCGGACTTCTGCAGGATTCCATGTTCTTGGTGGGCTCCTTAGGGATTTAGGTGGGGGGTTGGGGAGGAAAGGCATAGCTCCTTGCTCCTGACTTCACTTTCTCCTCCTTTTTCCTGTTCTCGTAACCTAGCTGTCTCCCTCCCGCCTCTCTCAGCCTCAGCTGACTCACTGCCTCACTCACACTACCAAATGAGATATTCCATTTCTTAAAGGTGTACAGACAGATACACACACAGACACACTGCCATACACCAGCACCACTACCCGGGGCAAAGTCACACAGAGATACAGAAGGGTTGTTACACCAAGCAGTGCCATAGAAGTAGACACCCTGTCACACGTGTACATATTCCCACAATGTTAGGGACACAAAGGCAGAAGTCCTGTCACATGAAGAAGGACACATTTTGTCATATAGATAGAGACACACAGCCTTGGTGTCAGCCATAGATCCACACATTCACTAGGAACAGACAGACATGGTCCACTAGCAGAAGGAACAAAGAATGTGGATCAATTCAACCCCTCGGTCCCAACTTTCCTTTTCTTCAATAATTACCAGAATGAATGAAAGACCACACCACAACTTTCCCATGAGGTTTTCCCCATGTTATGGTTGGCTTCAAGCTGTGTCTGATCTCACACTAAATAATAATCACTTGTGTCGATGATTTTTACCAAGCAGTTTGGTGTAGGAGAAAGACCACTGATCTCCAGGATTTAGGCCTTATCAGCTCTGCCACTTGTTAACAGTGTGACCTTGGACATGTCACTTCACTTCTCTAAGCTTTCACTTGATTGATTGTAAAACAGGAATAATAATCCTCGCTCTGCCCACATCCTGAGTCTTTCATGTGAGAGATTCAAATGGAAAGAGGTAGCTGACAGTATTTTGAAATAATAATATAACACCGGACATTGGTGTCATGGCTAGGGTTTTAACCTCTCTCCCATATATTATGCGATCACATCAGCCCAAGGAGACTGGTCATACTGGCATCATTATCCCCATTTTACAGATGAGGAAACTGAGGTGCAAGGGAATCAAGCAGTTTGCCCTAAGATCACTCAGCAAATGAGCAGGAGTCCCAGGCCTCCAACCCACAGGTTCTGGTGCTAAGTCCATGTTTTTTGCCAGGGCCTCCCATCAAGTTCCCAGTGGCCAGGGCCCTCTCTCCTCTCCTTTGTCTCCCTGTCGCTGTTGCTCTCCCTCTCTCGCTCTCCCTCTCAAATGAACTCTGCCTGCTCTCTTGCTGCCTGCTGTGCCAGGGACAGGCAGTGCCAGCTCCATAGCTTTCCTCCGGTATTTCCCACCCCTCTCCAATGCTCTGTCCCTCAAGGGAGGCGTAGACCTAAAAGGCTTTCCATTCCAGCTGTACTATGGGCACTAAGGGAAAAGACATCCCTACCCTCCTCTTTCCAGCAGCCCCTCTCTTCACCCCATCATCCCACTTACATCCCAGGCCTTCTCTATGATTCCCTGATCCTACCCCCTTACTCTGAGCCTGCCTGTTCAGCTCCAACCCCAAATGGGATTCCTTAGAGTGGATGAGCATCCTCAAAGCTTTTCCTGGATGGAGAGCCCACAGCCCCAGGCCAGGATGAGGGGGCTTCCTGTACTTCTGGAAATGAAGGCTGGATAAGCTTCAGGGCCATGTGACGCCCATCCTTGGGACCCTGACCTGAGTGTCTCAGTCAGATCCTTCCTGGGCAGCCCCAGAAACCCTGTTCTCTCCTTCTGCAATGTCTGCCCCTGTTTTGGACCACACAGGGCCCCACAAAGCATACCTGTCCTCACTGTTGCCTGTGACACCTCCCAATTTAGTACCAATTGCAACATTTGCTTAATGTGCGACTGACTTCCTCTCGCACAGCTGGGCGCTGTTAACTTAGGCCATGCCCATCCCCACCCTGGCCTCTCCCAACCCCAAGGCCACACTCCACCCCCTTTGCATACACCCAAAACACTTTCCATCCCCTCCCCCTAGCCCTCATGGCCCTGTCTAGGATTACTGGACAACCACCTGATTCCCTTCAGCTCTCCATCCTCCGAGCCCCACCATGAGCCTCCCTGGTTCAGATTGCCTCTTCCTTCACCTCTGCCTTTCCCCCTTTTAACTCAGGGCATTGTGATTGAGGGGGAGTGGTGGAGATAAGAACAGATCCCTGGCCTCTTCTCTCATAGCTCTGATCCAAGAGGAGCTAGGAGCCCAAGAGAAGGATAGGTTTCATCTCTCTTACCAGCCACTGGGTCACAACAGTAAAGGTTAGTGCCAAGGAAGGATGTGACAGTTCTGCCCTATTCTGAACTGGCCCAAACCCACATGGAAGGCAGTGTGTTTGATTCTGGGTCTCACATTGAGCAGGTCAGGAGGAGGCTGGTACCCAGGTTCTCCTGGACAGAGTTGAAGGAGCTGTTTCACCTAGAGAAGAGGCTTCAGTCTCTGCTTTCCAACCTCAGAGGAGTTGTCATGGTGCAAAAGAAGAGGCATGCCCTGCTTAGCCCCGGGGGACTTTGTAGTTACAAAGTCCTGGGTTCAAACCCAACTCTTTCATTTATTATCTATGTGACCTTGAGCGACAGACTTTTTTTCCCCTCAAAGCCTCACTTTTCTCATCTGTAAAATGAACCTCAGCTCTGTGAGAAGTATGCAAAGTACCTAGTTCTGGCCTAGCAGAGTTACTCAATTAACAGTTGGGTTTTTGTTTTCTTCCAAAGAGGGACCAGACTGCCTTAGGAGGAGCGCTGCTCCTGTTCTGGCAACTCTCTGGCCTGATTCAGGCAGACCCCTGGAGAAAATGCTGTGGAGAAAACTAATTCCAGATGGGCAGAGTTGGACCAGGTGACCTCTGAGGTCTGTTTCAGCCCAGAGTTTAGGCCCCTGAGCATAGCCTGCTCCCCAAACAGTAGCACTGAATGGGAAGGGCTAGGAAAGGAGGCCTAACACTCACACAAGGGCAGGGGGGTGGCTTCCAGAGCCAGTGCCTTACCTTCTGCCCATTGGGGCCCTGCTCTTCCTCCACACTGGCTGGCAGCTGTTTCTGCCTCACTGCCTTCCTCTCTCCTCCCATCTGCCACAGTTTTCCTGCCAAATAGGACTCCTGGGCTAACGCTGGGGATGACAGCAAGGAGCTCAGGGCACTGAGCAAAAGGCAGGAGTCCCAAGTTGGCCAGTGGTCCCTGTTGTCATCCAAGCTCGCAGGACCACGGTTAGCCTCTCTGACCCAGGGTTGGTGAGGGCAGAGAAGGTGCTCTGGTCCCTGTTTTGGGGTGGGGGAAAGGAGTGGCAATCAAGAAGCTGCCTCCTGGGAATCAGGGCAAAGCCTCCTCTGGGGAGGAGCCACAGAAGCTCACTGCCCAGGAATTTGAGTGTGGAGTTTCTGAGAATGGCCAGGAACGGAGAAGAGGCCACGTTTCTAGCTCAGACGAGGATATAGTGGGTTAAATGTGGGCCAGAGAAGTGTCCTTACATGGCCCACACCTCTCCAGACCCCTGACCCATCCCCACTATTACCCCTCATATTTCTGCCAAATTGTTGCCCACACTCAACACCCTCATCCACATACCAATGATGGCACAGCCTCCCCAGTCTTCTATTCAAAGATCACCCTAGACCATTTCCAAACCATAGTTCACACCTCACTATGTAGTCCATTACCTACAGCTCCACTCTGACCTCCACTCCTTCCAGTAGTTGCCTCCACCCCATCCCATCCTCCCTTCCCCTCCCCCTCACTCCCTACCCTGCTCTTCTCTTAACAATTGACCCCTCTTGTCTCCCATCCCTCTCCACTCCTTTCATCTCCCCTCTTCCACACACCCCTCCCAACCTTTACCCCTAACTCTCCTGGCACTGCACCTCTTGCCCTTGACACCTCCACACCTCCTCATCCCTCATACCCCTCCCACCCCACTCATACTTCACCTCACTTTTCTCCATGCCTCCTCTGATCCCCTCTTTTCCTGTCCTTTTTATCCCTCCCCTTCCCTCTGCTCTTTTTCTCCTCCCCTGCTTTTCTCCTCCACACTCGGGGTAGACATGTGCATGTATACCCATGCACACACTTAGACACACAGACTCACACAGACACACAACCTTCTTCATGGCTGGTTCCTGACTACTATAGTCAACATAGCAACAGGAACCTCCAAGAGGCATACACTGGTATCTCCTGAAGGTGAGGGGTAAGGGGAGTTAAATGGAGGAAGGGAAACTAGCAGTCTCCCACCCAATCTCATGGACTGGCTAAAAGAGTCTGCTGAACACAGTGGAGGTGTAGGGGATAAGGAAAGGGAGAAACAGTGGGTGGGTCTGAGGTTAAAGGAGGTTCACAGGTCTCCAAACACATCACAAGCATGAGAGGGTGCTTCTGAGCCATGTAGGTACATGTTGGTCTCCTCCCCAGGCATGAGAACCTTAGGGAAAGGGCACCTGCAGCCTTTCCAAGTATGTGGTTGGGTGTGGAGAACAGCACAGCAGGCTCAAGGGTGAGAGTCTGTGCCAGAACAACTTCTCTCTTGGGACAGTTCCTTTGTGTTCCCACCATCTGAGGCTGTTTACCTGCTGTGCGCCCATATACACTGGGCATCAGACCTGCCTGTCCTCAGCTCATGCCTGAGGCACATGCGGATGCGGATTCCAGATGCATGTGTTTGCTAGACAGCCAGGGGCAGCCTGTGAGGGGTCTAGACAAATACAGGCTTTCAGAAGCACCATGCTCTGATGCCACTGACCTGGGAGATCTCTGGGAGACATGTGAGTTGTGTTCCTGTGGTCATACAGAACAGAGACACTGGACTAGACTTTTTTTCTATCAGCATAAGAGGAGATTCAGAAAAGCCTGAATCTTGACACCTTGGGCCGGACAGGTGCTTAGAAGAGAGAGCAAGGGCACCAGGTGAGTTGCAGCTGGCCCTAGAAAGGGAAGAAGTTAGTATGGAGTAATGGGCTGCCAGGGCCAAAGCACCCACTCGAGTGGATTCTGGAGAGAGGAGCTGGAATCTAAACCACAAGTCCTGGGGCCAGAAGGCTGGGCAGGGTGGCGCCAAAGATGAAAGGGCTAAGAAAGGGAAAGGGGAAAAGGAAACGGTGAGGTTTGGAATGTTTGGGAGATGCCAGGGTCTTTGTACATGTCTATGAACTCATTTTATTCTGACAATCATCCTAGCAGGCAGGTTACTACAGTCATCCCCATTTTACAAGTGAGAAAACTGAGGCTCAATGAGGAAAAGTGCCCTACCCAGACCACATAGCTACATTGTGGGAGGATTGTAATATAAACTTAGGAATGTCTGTTCTATCCCTAGTGCATGCATGTATAAAAATGTTAATAATCTCCAGCTGCCCGAGGCAATCCATGCCCAGCTGGCTGCTGAGAGACTGGTGTGGGAAGCTGGACTGGTGGCAGGTGAAGTTCAGCAGAGCCTTTGGTAGCTTGTAGGGGCCCCCTGGAGCATCTCAGATACAGAGTGGAGACCTACCAACATCCTCTTTGTTCAATATCCTAGTCTCCTGTTCTTGAGACTCAGTGTCAATCACCAGTATCCTCTTGGGACAGTGATGGAAGAAGGCATGAGGAAGGCAGATATGTACTCCCTCCTTTTTTCTGCAGGCTCTGCAAATGAGGTGGAAGGGGCCAGGCTCCTCTTGCCTGGAGATAAGGTATCTGTTATAGTTTCAGCTTCCATTTGCTGGAAGGATCAGCTGGAGCAGGAGAGAAGGTCCCCTAGGCAAGCCTAGTGCAGGCCCAAGCCTGGTCCAGCACCTGCTGGGAGAGCCGAAAGGGGAAACAGTGACACCTTGTAACCCCAGAGCCTGCTTAGGCCTGGCCTGGGCTTTGCTGTATTTTGCCGTGTGTAAAGAGCACTTTTTTGCCCAAATTTGAGGGAAAAATAAAGATGTGCATTATACAAGGGTATAATGATGGGCACAATAATGTCATGTATAATTATCCATGGCAAAATACAGTAGTTCCCATGCCAAGGGGGTTTAGGTGAGCTCTGGCCTGGGATGGCTATGCTTCTCTTGGGAGTAGAAGGAAGTGCCAACTCACCAAGTTTTACCTACAGAGAAAAGCTTGATAGTGGGGGGTTAGTATTTCCTGTCTTTTTGTTTGATTTTCAGTAGATAGTATGGCTACCTTGCTGATTGTGAAAGGTGAGCCTATCTGCTTAGTATTGAACTCAACTAAAGCTTCCAAACATCTTAATCCTTCATTATTATTACAGACTCAGAATCTTTTAAAAATATTTTTTTTCCAATTACAAAAAAAGAATCTTTAAGAAATCTTGCAACATGAAAGTATAATAGGAAGAAGTTCTCGAAAACACTCTTAATGTTATAGTGTATTTCCTCCCGATATGGTTTTTTGTGGTAGATGGATAGATAGATGGATGGATGGATGGATGGATGGATAGATGGATAGATAGATATAGAAATAGATATATAATCTTTGTAGTTTTGTATTGTGGTAAAATATACATATAAAATTTGCCATTTTATCCACTTCTAAGTGTGCAAATGCAGTGGCATTAAGTACCTTTGCAGTGTTGTACAACCATCATCATTATCCATTTCTAAAACATTTTTATTCTCCTAAACAGAAACTCTATACCCATTAAGCAGTAACTCCCCTCCCTCCCCGCAACCACTGGTAACCTCTATGCTACTTTCCACCTCTATAAAGTTGACTATTCTAGGTACTCCATGTAAGTGGAATCACATACTATTTGTCCTTTTGTGTCTGGCTTCTTTCACTTAACATAATGTTTTCCAGGTGCATCTGTGCTGTAGCATGGATCAGTATTTGATCAGGACTTCATTCCTTTTTATGGTTGATTAGCATCACATTATCTGGATATACCACATTTTCCTTATCCATTCATTTGTATGGACACTTGGGTTGTTTCCACTTTGGGGCAATTATAAATAAACTACTATGAACATTCATGAACAAGTTTTTATGAGGACATATGTTTTCATTTCTTTCCACCTTTTGTCTCTTGTGAATGATGTTGTTATGAACATTGGTATACAAGTATTAGTTTGAATCCCTGCTTTCAAGATATATATCTAGATGTAGACTTGCTGGATCACATGGTAATTCTGTATTTTACTCTTTGAGAGCCTGCCATACTGTTTTCCACAGTGGCTACACCATTATACCAGTACATTCTTACCAGCAATGCACGAGGGTTCCAATGTGTCCACATCCTCAGCAGCACTTGTTATTTTTCATTTTTTATAATAGCCATCCTAATAGGTGTGACTATATAGTTTTACATAGTTGAAAACATACAGTTTTTTTTACCCTGCTCTTTTAAACATTTTATTAAAAGTTATACTGAGCATATTTCCATGTAATTAAATATTTGTAAACATCATTCTTAATGAGTGTGCAATATTTCATCACATGAGTATAGTGCAATTTTTATATAGTGCAATATAGTCCTCTGTTATTAAGATATTTTTACTGCCAATTTGTACTATTATAAATAATGCTGTGATGAATATCTTTGTTCATAAATCTTTGTCAGACCCATGTTTTCTTTCTTTTAAATAAATACTATCTCAATTATTTTTTGTTATTTCTCTACTTGTCTGAGTTTCTTAAGTCACAAAATAATGCATGTTCATTGTACCAAATCTAACAATACAGACACTTGTAAAGAAAACATTAATAACTTTCCCAGTCCCACTGCCCCGAGGTCATTAATGTTATCCATTTGTAGAGCCCCTCTCTCAGAGCTACAGAAACATCCACGTGTGTTTTTCTTCCCTTGGTTTTGCATACAAATAGGAGTGTAAACATGAATTCTGCAGTGTGAACATTTGAGACTAGTCTTACAGGATCAGAGCATTAACCTTTTTAAGGCTTTTGGCATGTAGATTTCTTTCTTACCAAATTTCTTTCCAGAAGAATTATTCTAATTTATATGCTCGCCAGAAATGTGGGACTAATTTACCACTCTTTTTCAGTATTATCATATTTTTGAAGCTTTACTGATTTGGAGTTGAAAATGGTATAGTGTTGTTTTTTAATTCACATTCCTTAGGTCAAACATTCATTTTTCTTGTTTATAGTCCATTTGTATAGTGTGTTTTGTGAATTGTCTTGTTCGTGTCTTGTGTTTTTCTTATTGATTTGTACGTATTCTATAATATGTATTAATAGTTTTAACCTTTTCTGATCACATTTGTGGCAGTTTATTTTCATTTGTTATTTGAATCTTAGAGATGAAAGAGGAAATAGGGAAAAGGGAACTATGCCAGCCACTCTTTATATACTTTATCTCACTTAATTCTTACATCTGCCTTGTGAGGTGCATATGTATTTATCTCCACCTGGCATAGGACAAGACAGGCTCAGAGAGGTTAAGTAACTAGCTCAAGGTCATTCTGCTAGTAAGACTTGGAGCTGATATTTGAATCCAGGTCAAATCCAGGGATTTGACTGCCAGAAGGCAATGAATGGTACTGCCCAATCTGTGTCAGTGTAATTATACTATAGGCAAAGCCTTGTGCTAGTTGCTTTACTGACATCACTTACATAAAGGTAAGGATAGGTAGGTGCTTTTGTTATCTCCATTTTGGCAGATGAGGAAAGCATAGATCAGGGAGTTTAAGTAACTTGCTTGAGGTTTTGTAATTGGTAAGAGCAGATCTGTGATTTACCTGAAGGACTGTTTGAGTTTTAAAATATTTGACACTGTCTTCTCCCCCATACATGCTGTCACCCTTGGGACCTTCATGTAGGAACCAAATTGAAGCCCAGAGTGGGAAAGTACTTTGCTCATAGTCACACAGCAAATTAGTGGCTGATTTGCTGCCTCTTTATAGGTGATTTGTCCAAAACCACACAGCCAGTTAGTGGCAGGTCCAGAATCTAAGCCAAGCTCTAGCTAACTCTCCATCTTAACTGGAGCAAAGGATTTGCAATGAAGAACATTTATGGGGCAAGCTGAGAAGAAGGAGCTATTAGGTAGAGTGTGCAGCTGCCCTGAGATCTTTCTGAACAAGCAGATTCTGGCATTGGAATCTTCCAGAAAAAGATAGTTCCAAAGGCCCCTAATTGATGGGACAGAACTCATGTCCAAAGGCAAGAAAACCTTTCCCCAAGGAGACAGCTGCTTTCCCTTCACCAGTTGCCAAAGATTATAGCAGGAATAGTGAGCCTGGGGCTCTGAGTAGGAAGCTGATGGGTTTGAAAGAAACAAAACAGCAGTTACCTCTTTTCAACACCTCTGCCTCCCAGGTGTG